>JAZBGX010000038.1:0-57902 GCA_037414775.1 Zonitis immaculata
ATGATACTCTATTAAATCGTGGAAATAGGAGGCGTAAGGGGCGCCTGTTAAAGTTTGCCCCCGGGTGCTGAAAATTCTGGCTACGCCACTGAGTTGAACGGACAATATATCGGATATACAATTCTAATAAATATTTGCATCGTAATTGTGAAATTCCAGTTTAAAAAAAAAAAAAAAAATAGATGGTATAATTCTTACATTTTCTTTGGCATACTTGATTGGTTTATACATGTACTACTTTCATCGCCCCTTTTCCATGGATCTACACTATTGGAAATTATTTTATGTAGACAACACAATTCAGGAGTGGTTAACAATTCAGATGGAAATAAAGAACTTTCACCTGATACTAAATAATCAACAATAAGTTTATATTTGTAAAATTCTCTACCAGATGCTCTATATGGTATACCAATTGAATCATCGTAATTGGATGGAGAACGTCGTATACCATCGAACATTAATCTGAAATCATCCATATTTCAAGAGGAAAATCGATATAAATTTGTGATTATATAGTTATGTTCCCACCCGTGCAACATCGATGTGGTAATTGTACGAATATTAAGACCATTTTCAGCATTTTCCGTTTTTCTAATTAATTCTATTAATAATGGTAATGTTAATGGTGGTTGGTAATTATTTCTAAAACTTGTCGTATAACAATTATAAATGAGTTCTGGTAAAGCAGAGGAAGTTGTTCCACTGGCATTTTCTATTGCACAACAACAATTTTATTTAATATACTTAACAATATTGCTTAATATAAATTATCTATAAATATATAATTTCTTACCAACAAATAACAAAAGTAATAAATATAAGTACATAGTTTCTCTAACACTTGTTCGAATACAGTAATTGATAAAGAATTTTATCTAATCAAGATCGTATTTATTTTTGTGACGCTATAACCTCAATTTGTGCAATATTTTAATAAATAACACCCGAAAAAAAAAAAATGTTGTTTACTTTTATTAATATTTACATATTAAAACATCAATTATTCCAAATTTTGAATGTACAGTAAAACCTCCCATGACCGAACACTTTCCAATTCTTCAAACATTTTATACGTAACCGCTATTGAACGGAAACTCTATAAGACTAACGAGGACAATATACGATTATTTCTCCGAAACTTTTAAAAGAACATTGACTCAATACTTATTCTATCATAAATTATTTTCTGTAAAAATTTCCTTCTCGTGGTGGAAGAAGTTGTCTAAGTACGGCTAACATTGCTGTACGGTTTAAGATAAGTGAAACACAGGCTACGGATATTTTAAGAAACAAAGTGCAGATAATAAATTCCAATGAACGTCCAGTAGTCTTTGAAAAGTTCAAGGGAATATCTCTTTTAAAAGAAAATCTCTCTTAGGTGGATACTTCCCTTTTAATTTTGTTGTAGGTGTCCTCCCACGAGAAGTTTTACTATAAATAAATTAAATAATTGAAATTTTCTAAGGAAATACTTCATTGGAATATTCGACATTTTCCTTAAAGTTATTCGAATATTAAACAGTTTTTATCTACAGGCTGGTCCACCGGAGGCTTAACTGGTCTTGTAAATGTGCAAAAAAAAAACGGGCACGACGATTTAAAGTGTGATATTTAGAAAACATTTTGACGTTAGAAGGACTTTCCAAACTTTAGATCTTCGAGTGCATTTTTTTCCTTCACTAGAACTAGAATTTCTACAAGACCAGAGAAACCTCTGGCGGATCAGCCTGTATATGCTATTTTCCACTCGATTAACTCAATGTTAAATAGAAAAACTCAACCGGAAAATCGACGATATCTCCATACAATTTTCCCGACATGAGTTTATTATATTTAAGTGCTTGGAAATTGTCGACGATAGCATTTATCGAAAAATTTGGATTACATGTATATATAGGTAAAATAATAAATATCATCCCTTTTTTAAGGTAGAATAATGTTTGAGGTAGAAACGGGTATATTGAAAAATTCCAAAGATTTCTTTTAGATTATTAATATGACCATAAAACTACCGAGCATACTTGCCAAATTTTTTTCTTTTTGAAAAAACATCTTTTAATTGGAACATCGAGATTATTTACCTTTATCGATTGCTGGATTGACAGATTTTCTCCTCTACTAAATTTTCGATTTTCTTATATCGAAATAGCAATTCGAGTTCAATTTGAATTTCAATTTTCTATAATGAAGTTTCGTATTTGTTATTGTAATAAAATTCGCTTTATTATAAGTATGAAATAAACAACAATGTTTACTAGACAACAATTGAGTGTTAAGTGCTCCGGAAACTTTCAATAACAAACTCTTAAAGGGTAAGTTATAAAGAAAATCGATATGAACATGTAACCATTCTCCTGCTCTATGATCATTATTTTATAAGAAGATACAATGAAATATATATCGTACTCGGAATTTGATTGAATCTCGTCCACACAGTTGTGATTGACGTTTATTGGAAATATAATCTAATTTAATAACAAGATTCGGAAACTCTAAATTTCTTCATTTATTATTTAATTTAAGGATTAGTATCCGATTATATTGGGATTGTCGAGGCTGCGATCGTTATTTTTATCCAGGTTGTTTAATTGCTTTGTGTGTTTTTTTTGACCAGGACAAAAATCGAATTGCATAAAATCTGATACGATTATAAATAAACTATTTCTGTTTTTTTTTTATTTATTTGTATATTTATTTATTGTAAAATAAAATAAATTTATAATTTTTTTTACAATGTGTACACCAGTTTGTCAATCTTATTATTTAAAAATCTATAAATATATTCCAATAATTAAATTAATTGTCATTATATAAGAAAATATGAAAAATTATAAAAAAGTCATCTTAAAATTTCATTATAGAAACCAATAATAGTGTTAAAATAAAGTTTCCAATAATACGTAAGCTGGAACTGGAACAACCAACATTTTCCATTCTAATCGTATATTTGATATTATCCGGAAATCTACATCTGTTATCTGGAATAGAATTCAATCATATTAAGAAAAAATATATCATGCTACGTCTTGAGTTGAGCGTTTTACTGTCAACGACAAACGAACAAAATCGGATACTCTAAAATCTATCGATTTGTGTTCAGTGTTCGCTGTATTATTAAAATATTTTAAAGCTCGATCATCGAAAATGGTGTAGATTTTTCGGATAATCGAGGCAATATAGAAAATTTCCAATTAGAAAATCTTACCAGTACATCTCTGATTCAAACTTGTTCCTTCTATTGATAAATAAATTGGTGAACATGTTAAAACAGTTGAATCATCACAATATCCATTTAAATCGTACGATATTTCATTGTTATTGATTGTTTGGCAATTTGATGAACTATTTGCTGGATTTCGTTCGGTTCTTGATAGGCAAACAATCAATGTACCTTGTCCTTGAATCTTTAATTTACTATCATCTTTGGTTTGATAGAAATAATTCGATGATATTCTATGATAATTTCTACCAAATGGCTCTACATATGATATTTGATCGAAATTTGTATAATCGATTGATGTCATTTCTGAGCCACAAGATGGATTTACAACGTTACGTGGAACTAAAACGGAATTATAAAAAAAAATTTGTTATTTATTTTTTTGATTGATATAAGCATTAATAATGGGAAATTGTGTGTCCGCATAGCCATGGATTAGAACCAGTCTTACGGTCGTTGATCTTTTTTTTTTGACATTGAAGATTCAATAAATTAATTGGTAATTTTCTAAATCAGACAAACTCGAATTATTATTGCAAAAGTGAAATTTTTGAAAGGTCTTTTAATTCGTAGATCCTTAGGCTATAAAGAAAGTTGAATAATTTTATAACATTGATACATAACAAAAAAAACCAGAAACTTTTTCTCGACAATATAGCATAACCCAATTATTATTAGAATAAAATTAATAATTCAATTACCTTGTTTAACACGTTCAATCAAAGCTTTGCCTACATCTAACAGATCATTCTCATTTGCGTTATCATTTATAATAAAAACGTCATTAACTGGTGTTGTTACAAAATCAGAATAATCATCTTTTGAGCCAGTAGCAATAACGAAAATTTTCAAATCTATAATAATTTTTTAGAGATTTGATAAAATAAAAAAATCAATTTTTTTTAAATATCACCTGGTAAAAATCCACGAATTAGATTCTCTTTACGTTCTCTGATATGTTGTTTTTGTTCACTGGAAGGTGTCGTGTGTGGTATAAGCAAAACAATTGTTGATTGTCCAAATTCTAAATCTGTCTGATTATCGAGTTTACTTCTAAATATACCTTCAGTTAATAAAATAGCTTGATCGTAATTCAAACCAGGAGATTCTAAAAATGTATTCAATCAAAAAAAAAGCGTTTTTTTTCCTTCTAAATAAAGTTCTTGTATCTTACGTTTTTCATGTACGGTTCTGTTGTACATTTCATAAAAATCTAATATCGAGCTAGTTTTATTAACAATAACTTCCCCAGATTGTCCATTAAATATTCTATAACTTGTATCATATTTGTTAACATCGATATTTTCTAAATAATATCTAGAAAACAAATAAAATTTCAACTATAAATCTTCGAAATTATATAAAAGCTATTACGATAAAAATGGTTTGATTGTTTCATATCGCCAACCACTATCTAAAAATATAAGTAAATCAACTGCAGCTCGTTCAATCGCACTATCTTCACTTGGACATTGTATTTCAGACATGGTAGCTATAATCAAATAATAAATACGTATATACGTTATTATTACGAATAACTTACGTAAATAATTATTGAAACTTTTAACGGAACTTTCGGCTAATGTATAAAATGCTTTTTTATATGGTGAAAATACCGTTGTTGATTCTTGATTCAATAAATAATTGAAACGGAATGTTTCTAATATCAATCGATCTTTTGATGTTTGATTTGTTTGTAATATTTGTCGATTACATGCTCTTATTGATTTATCAAATACACCACGTGTTGAATAATAAAGATCTAATATTTGGGATATTTTCAAATTATTGTATTTCGATCGCCATGATTCGATATTTAAACTTAAATATAAACCATCAAGACCACCACGTATTTCAGCATCAGTTACATGGAGTTTGTCGTTTTCTTGCAAAAAATAATATTTCTGTTCTAAAGTTGAATTCCAATTACCTTTAACGCCGATTTTAATATCGGTAGTGGCTTGATATAGAGCCCCTTCTGATAATTCACCTAAAACAACAAAGTTTTGCAATTAAATTAAATTTATAATTGAATTTTCAAGGGATATTAAATCAATTTCTGGTTGAAACAAAGCTTTTTTTATATTCTATACCTGCAATAGTACTGACATATCGATTATCGACTGTACCATTTTCAGTAGGTACTTGAATATGTTGTAAGCCAGCTGCTATACCACTAATAAGTAAGCCAGCTTTAACTGCACCCCATTTCGACTGTACAACACCACTTTCTATCGGACAATCACTACGACTAGATATTATAGGATCACCGACACGTTCTGTACCAAATTCAATTTGTCTTTTATTTCTCAATGTATATCTCGGTATATTATTACAGATATTTGCTTCATCGCCCCTTTCATTCATTTCAATCGTACTTGATATCATCGAATGTAACGAACACTATTATAAAATATCGAATATAATAAATTAAATTTCTATTGTATTAGAAAAAAAAACATACTCTTTCGATTAATGTTAAACTATTATTGTTGAAAGTTAAAGCATTACCAGGCGTTAATGATCTCAATTGTATTTTATTTTTGAAACTCTCCCAACGTCTTGGTAAATATGGTAAGCCTATCATTGAATTAAGATCGACTTTATCATTTTTCCACATACCATCCTGACGGAATCTGGAATTTTATCATCAAAAAATTATGAATCGATCTCTATTCGAACTTTTTTACCTTTGTAATAATTGAATTGAAAGCTCTCTTGCATTAACTGATGGATTCCCATCTTCAGCTTTACGAATGATAGCAATCAAAACTGCCATTGTTGCTGGTAAACGGTTATCTCGAGTTGTGATAAATGTTGAATTATAACATTCATCTAAAGATGGTGATACACCTGTACCAGCATTTTCTTGATTCAACACTGTACTTATTACTATTGATAAAATCAGGATGATCCTCAAAATCTCCATTATTCTCTGGAAATGATGATGATTAAACATACTTTATTACAAATATCTGATTCAACGGTTAAATGATAAGATTCATTTCGTCATATTTGTTTTTTCGTGGTATATTCCACCTGTAACTTAAACGACGTCTATTCGATAACTATCAATATGAAAAATAAATTTTATCCAGCAAACAAAATTTTTATCTATCAGGTATATACGGTCGAAAATTGAATCCATAACAAAGGCACTTTAGTCTTCGACTGACATGTAATAGGAATTTGAATAGAGAGGGTGGTATTGTGGTTTTCTAAAGTTTACTTGTTATTCTACGAATGTTGATTAATTAATTAATTAATTGTTAAAAGGTTGGGAATAATTTAAATATCTAATAAATGTTTATATCGAAAAATAATCATCTAATCACGAATTTCTATATTTAAAAATTATTACTCAATAGCTATTTAAATAATAATAATAATAGAGTTTGCGCAAATAAAACAGGTGCAGTTTATCTGATAATAATTGTTTAATTAATTCGTATTTATTATTTTCAAAGTCAATGGAAGATTTTCATTTTGTAATAATAAAATAATTTACGATTGAATTAGTAATATCATTCATAAATTAATTGATTAATTAGTAAATTAATTAGACATACCTGTGTGTCGTACGGGTACAATCACTTGCAAAACTGAATTGATGAGCCAGTTTCCTTATCTGTGATAAGATAAAAACGCCCTTAAACTAATATTTACAAAATTGTTTCCATATATAAATTAGAACTAGAATTTTTTTTAATTATTTTTTTTTCCATTTATAGAAAAGGAATTCTAATGAAAACTAAATATTTTCCAACAATAAAATTATTATTATTAATGTACGAATAGAGTTACAATTTGAATTTATAAAAATAGTAATTAACGTTAATCTAGTCATTTTTGGGAATTTTTTGTATATGCGTCGCTTTTTTATGGTCATTGTGATTTTTTTCATTCGCATAATCACGAATTCCAATTAAATTATTATTATTGTCAATTTGTATTTGTACAGCAACAGGTATAAATTGTTTTTGTTTCGATTCAGTTTGTTGTGGTAATTTCCGATCGAATACAAGACGATTATGTTTTTTCGCATAACTGTGAAAAGCTTCAGCTAAATCAGGATTGATATCCTCAAGTGGCGTATCACCATTTCGAATATAAACAGGAACATAACCGGGTAATGTTGGTAAATATTGTTTGGCTTTACTAACAACCGGTGCTGTAACTGAAAATATCGTAAAAATTTATTTATTTATCAAGTGTTTTGTTTTTCGTAATTATTTTCAAACTTACTGATTGTCGATGTTAGAGAAATTGCACAAATTGCTAAGATCCGGATATTCATGTTTTCAAAAGTTATCGAAGAACGCAACGATTACACTGAAATACACTGAATGACTGGCCATTGACTCGAAGATTACCTTTTATAAGCCTTCATCTTGTTTATTCGTTTAACGTGTGTTAAAACTAACTTGATATATGTAATTTATCCTGAATCTATATATCTAATGCAAATTTTTGCGGAAAAAAGTCATCAAACAGTTATCATTTAGAATCATAACCACAAGCTGATCGTTACTAAGAGTACAAATTTAATCGACAAAAAGCGTCAATCTTTTTTTTTTAATCGCTAATATTTCAATAACAACATTTTCTTCATTAATCAAAACGCAATAAGTAATATGAAAATCCGGCATTGTAAAAAAAATTACGAATTTATTACTCATTAAAAGTGATTCATCAATATAAGAAATTATTTTTATTAACGATTACAAGTTTAATAACTAGAAAACAAAATTATAAAGATGGGCGAGGAACATACCTATAATTTTCCGATTTATAATTACAGTGTGTTAAGAAAGTCAAATTAATTGAGCTGTTAATGAAGACTTTTATTAGTCTTTATAATTTGTAATAAAAGGGTTGAAGTTTGAAAGCGGAAATTTCGATTGAATATTTTTGAATTCAAACAGGTGTGTGTATGGGGAAATAGCGGCATAAGTTCATTATCTAAAAAGGGTCGTAGAATAAATTGAATTCAATAATATAAGATGTATCCCCAAAAAGGTTTTTTCGATATTTTTTGTTAACCCTGACCATTTTATTGACAGGTAAAAGGTTAAACAGTGAAAGGTACTCACCTTCATTCTCTTACCGATTATTTTTGTTCAATCGAAATTAATTGAAAGAATCCTTTTACTTATCTCCTATATTATTATTATGAATTTTATTTTTAATTATTGGAAATTATTCAGAATCTGACAGGGGCACCTTGAATTTATTTAACCGGAGATGGATTTTACATAGATGAGGTCTCAAGGTAATTATATTAGCAATTATGTGTCTATAAGCGTGCGTGTGGACTATTATTTTATTCATAATATATATAGCCAACTGAAAGGATAATTAAGTAATAAAATCATTAAATAATTATGGAACAACAAAATTTGGTAAATAGAATTGAAAAAAATTCAAACATGCTACAATACGAAACAACAACACCAACATCGATGCTTATATGCTCTAAACTGAAATTGTTATTAACTCTTCAAGAATGTGATTGCATGAACAGATTGCACAGTTAACAATCCTTAACTTAAGTAAAAAAATCGACCTATATTTTATTAATTCACGCTATGTCAATAATATAATTTCCTGTGAATTAAGTACTGACCCAAAAATGTTTCCATTACTTGTGTTCAAATATTATGGTATTATTTGATAAATAGAAACGTTATGTATGTTGGAGAAATACTGAAACAATTTAAAAATATCTTTCTTGAAATAGCGATACTCTTAATTTTTTCATCACATACACATAAGTACACTTATCTGTAAAACTATCAGTCATGTGTGAGATGCATTTAAATCAAGACAACCTAGTGTGACTCAAGTAACACGGAAATGTATACAACTCGTTTTCAATTATAATAGATATACAGTTTTGTTGTTTGTTAATAAAAAAAAAAAATTAGTATCATTTATTTGTTATCAATTGTTTATTGTTAGATAGAATCAACAGGACTTGTTGTTGATCGTCTCAAAAGCGATCGATTATAATCGAAATGTAACTGTATCGAATTAATATTGTAATGTTCGTTGTCGATAGTTGATTTCGAATGCCTTCAATTTATTATTTTTGTAAGTACGAGGGCTGATCTAAAAGTAATAATGATCGGATATTTCTAGTGATCTTATACGGCAGTGTTGAGAGACGAGCGAAGAATGATAAAAAAAAATAATTCGTACTTAGAGAATAGATGGATCAAGTGTATTGCTTTTTATAGGTAACTATGTGCGTTTAAACATAAATCGTGTTTTATCTAATTAAAATTGTGTATTATATCTATTATTATTATCACTTTTGGATTATCCCTCGTATTTTCATTTCTTTAGGTATCCTTAAAATTTCAATCATCTTGATTTTTGATAGATTGCTAACGCTGGATAGAAAACGTTTCGACTTTGGATCGATGAAATTCTAGGTCTGAAATGAAATGTCTTTGTCTAGACATATGTATGTATGTGTTTTAGTATTTGTCGCATTGTTGTTGTTTTTTTCCTCAATAGGGGTGTTTGATGGAAAATATTAGATACAATTTAGTTATTTGGAAGTTTTGTGGCATTATTAAACTATCCAGAGTTACAAAAAAAAAAGCTATTTTATATACAGGCTGGAGCATAAGTAATGGTACACAGAGCAAGAATGAATTTCTTATATCAAAATAATAACATTTAGCTAATCTTACCATATACCAAAAGTTGATACTAACTGATATAAAGGAGCTGAAGCCGGGATAATGATATTTTGGTCCTACTACGAGGTACATTGAAAAAGCAGTAAAACAAAAAATCCTACACTACAAAAAGTCCTACACTGTATTAAAAATACGTATACAGTGGGGCACAAAAAAGTTATGATGATTTAGATCTACTATATACTGGTAATGTATTAATCGAAAAATAAACCACATACCAAATTTTGTGCCTGTATTGCGTTCAGTAGTTATGGCGAAAAATCAACTTTAATACTTTGTATCTCAGTTGGTATTATCTTTTGGCTAAATTTTATCCATTTGATATAAGAAATTCACTCTTGCTATATGTACCATCACTTATGGTCCAGTCTGTATAAATTATCATTATATAGGCAAGTTTCTGAAATTGTATTATTATATTCTCCCTACGTTGTTTGCCTTAGGAAATTTGAATCATTTATTACAAATACAGCGTAAAAGTTTAAATAGTTGCCTATATTCTAGGAACAAATTGAAATATAAAAATATTTAATGAAAAAGTTCAATATTTACAGCTTACAGCCTTTGTTTTTGTTCATCGAAAATATCAGTATAGAATCTGAATAATGTTCTACAGAATATTACTCTATAAATTGATTATATTTATTATATACATATAGATATATCTCGTCCCAAAATAAAAGTGCTCTACTACACTACAACATAGCTTGATTTGATAATCTTGATTAGTTTTTAAGAGCGATATCGAACTGTATAAACATAACTAAATAAACTGTTGTAGCTCCTACGATCTGTTTTGAAATAACAATTAGTTGAAATAATCGAATATTAAATATTTAACTTAACTGTTTGTAAAAGAGATCCATTTATTTTGAAAAAACCACCAGCCGAAAATTCGAAATCGTTATGAATTAATTGTAATGAAAATAGATTGATCTTAAATAAATTACTAATTAATTATAATAATTCCAAATAAATTCAATAATTACCAACATTTTTCAATATCAACATATTATTTTGTGTAATTGATGTACGATAGATGAGTCGTCCAGTATTACGTATTTCTTTATTTACCATTTCACATACAATTATGATTATAATAAGTTCATAAGCTGATATTATGAATAATGTTAATGGTACTGATAATTCGCTGAATTTTCTCGGTATTATTAAAACATCATTATAAATATAACCAAATACGGTAAAATATAAACTACTGAATATTTCAACAAATTGACTAGCAATTTTAAATAATAAAGGTAACGAATATATTGTTTGTATATTATTTCTAATAATTAATACATCGTTGAAAATTTTACCAATACCAATCAATCGATTATTATAAAACGAATTATTTATTATATAGAATCGATTGTTATCTTTTAATAAATCTTCAATATTAATATTTATTATTTTCAATTTATGATAAAGTAGAATAACCAATGAGGAGAAACTAATTAAAACAGTTTGTGAAATTTTCGTAGATGTATAATTTAATAACCAATTACGGAAACATTTCAAAGCATTCTTTGAACACAGTACAATAACGTAGTAAATAAAGAATGATATCCATATGATTATAGTCAATATTATGCATATTATTATGAATATACGTATATTTCGATAGCTTCTCCATTTATAAGTGCCTTTCAATTCATTCTCAACATGATGGAAACGTTTTACAATATTCACCAATATTGACTGCTTAATTAAAAATAAAATAATAGCAGATAGCATCGATAAATTATTCGTTATATTCACTAATATCTCTGCTAATTGTGTTGTTGTATTGAAATTTGTATTGATAGTTAAATTTGTTGTACAATATGTTAGAAATAACATTAAAAATATTGCGCTGAAATGATATGTATAAATATAAATTTTTCCACATAAAGTCTCATTTTTGATTAGAATGCCATCAATCGAATTATAACACATTCCAAATATTTGATTCAATATCCATATTGGTCGCAGTACACTAAAAATTGTATCACTTATCATCATAACTATTCTACGATTATGACTAGAAATGGCTTTTAAATAATTGTCGATAACATAAACTGTTTGTTTTCCAATAATAGTTCTAATTGGTATAATTTATAATAACACCAGGACCGGATTACGGTCATCTAAACCCTTCTATCAAAATCATAAAATCAAACGAACGAATACAATTTCCAGTACATGGAGCTCTACTACTATGTAGAACATTGATAATGTTGTCGTTGGATAATCGATACTTGGAGAGACTAGAGAGCATCGTACACAGCTCGAAAACTGATAATCTCCTTCGACAAGCTTTAATCATGTATTTTGAATTCTAGATGCTGTATTGGTTTTTTTTTCTGTATTGGACATCTTTACAAAACAGATTTTTATCGCCCGTTTAAAGCCGACCCTGTTGTTAATTTAATAATTTTTTATTTGTTATATTTATGTTCTGTCAATTTTTTCTTATAATTACAAACAATTCACGTATTCTTCAATAAACATCATTAAATTTAAATAAACCATCTAATTGTAAGTTTGATTATCGTTCAAGATAAATGACATATTTATTTTACGAAAATAACAAATAATCGATTGTTCTACAATCGATTAAAAATTATTTCATCCTGTTCCAATAATAATTGACTATTGTCTTAGTTGATTTTATTTACTTTAACCGTACTATAGTCCAGACAAATAAGTCGACCCAAAAGTATTAGAGAAGATATTCAACACCGAAGGTTATAAATTTTGTTCCTCTGTAAATATCTTGTTTTCTGTACTCTAAAAGTACAGAGTCTTCTAAAATTTGGCTTGAAACAATATTGTGGTATCACAATAGACCAGAGAAGTGCTTGATTATGTGACTGAAGAACAAGCTGATCAATTTCTTTCCCTATCATGACGACAATGTTCAGATTCTGCAATTTCAAACATCAGCATCATCCTGGCTGTGAATACTACCAAACACCTTGCGCCTGAACGTTTATTCCCGGTCAACTTTATCGAATATTATTGTCCGACAATGACAACTTTACAACTTTTGCTACCTCTGGTTAGAGACTTTTGGACCAACTTATAGCATATCAAAATAAAGCTTTATAACGAATTTACAGCTTTTTTGGAACAGACTATTAATATTTTTTTATATGCAACATCCCAATTAGACAAATACTCGAAAAATCCTCGATATAATCGACAACAATTATCAATTATAATCACGAAATTGTCATCTAATACCATACGTACCTAATTCAATTAAAACATGTTGCAGATGATAAATTATTTATTATTAATTTTTTTTAATTTCGTTTTATTGGGTTTAATGTGATAAAATTTGGACGTGATTGGATTTTTTTCGAATAGAAAAATAAATGTCGTTCGAAAATAAAAGTCTCTCTATCAATGTTGATTATCATATTGTGTAGTCGTTCTATTTCGAATTATTTGATAATACGATGAAGATATAGGCGCTTCGGTTTAGTTTTGTTTCGTTACCGATTCTAATTAATAAAATTGAATAAGATGCTTGTAGATAATGATGAGAATCCCTATTTAGAAAAAAATTATAGTGGGAAATACACTGACATCATTTTACCTTGACTTTCAAAGTCATTGTTTACACTATAGCTATTGATGAGCAAAAAAACGAATTTTATAATTAAATGTTCAACAGAATGAACACAATAAATTATTTTCTCATTACATTATCATAAAATACAATATATAGAAAAAAAAAGAAAAACAATAATGAAAATTAATACGAAATTATTATTGATCGAATTCAGGCATCAGTTGCAGGCTTTTCAGTGGTAGATGGTTCAGATGTTGTCGTTTTTATTGTCGTTGTCGTTGTTGTTGTTGTTGTTGTTGATGACTTTTTCTTATCTTTTTTAACAAATAAAGGCTTTGCATCATCAATTAAATTACCACAATTTTTACCATTTTTCGCTAAACATTCGAGAATTTTGAAAAATCTCTCAAATTTTATATCATCATCATTTTGATCTGTATCCCGATTATTACCAATCCAATTGAATGGATTCCAATTGTCAACATCGAAATTACTAAAATAATGTCTCGATATACTGAAATTTCGCAATTCGCCTTCAACTGGAGTAGCTAAACAATGGAAATAATTTATCGATTTATTATTTTATTGGTTTTATTGAATACTTACCGATAATTCCTTGAGTTAGGATGAAACAACCAACTATTACTAACAGCATTGTTGTTGTTGTTTTTTCTGTGTTTTAACCCTTCTGCATTCCTTTCGGCTTTTATAGGCTTCGCCTAAATGGGAACTTAATGTCTTGTTAATGAATCCGCGATAAAAACTCAAATTACCTAAAATTACTAGAAAGCATTTCAAGATAAACGTTTGTCAATTTTAAAAGAAATCTCAATTTAGTCTGTTGGGTTTTTTTTTTGTCGAATTTTTTTGTTTACGTTTTTCTATTTGATGGCATGATATTTCAATTATCCTGGAATAATTTCAACATTTATTGATACATTGATCGTCAATATCTCAACCTTTCAATAAACTTGACATAATTGATAACCCAATTATTTATATAATTATACGTATATAGAATAATTGCAATAATATTTTTGCTCAGGTTATAGTGAATTCAGTGAAATTCAATAATCTCTCATTTATTTACAACAATTTTTGCAAAAATCTATTATTTAAATAATTAATCGGCTTATATCGTTCATATTCGTGATTCACCTTGTATATATTGTCAGGTAAATAAAAGGTACCAGCGAATTGAATATTGCATTTTTAAACATTAGGTTCATCTCGTGTGCATCATGTTTGGTTCATTAATAATAACATTGACAATATTGGAAATAACTATCGCAGGATATTCAGGTAAATTCCATAGAACAATCGTATTATTATTATTATTACTAGAATTACTAAAATCATGGTTCTGTTTTCGTAATATTCATAATAATTAAATTAGTTCAGTTGTGAAATTTAAGGCTGAATTGATTTATTAATAAATTCGTGTGTCATATGAATAATATATTTACTAAATGAGTACAAGGTGTGTTTCATTCACATGGAGAGAGTTTCAAAACAAATCTTTCGTCTTAAAATTTTCCATTATTCTTATTTTTATCTTGAAATCATTATGGAAAAAAATCATAAATATACAAGCTGTCCCACAAATGTTTAAAATGTACAGTGCCGCCAAAATTTATTTAATTTAATTAATTCGCAGGTAGTTCTTCGAATTCAGTAAACAACGGTTATGGTTATGGTTATTCTGGAAGTTTTTCTGGTAATACCAATGATGGTGTATTACGACCAATACCGCCAATACCACAAATTCCACAATTTGATTTTGGTTCAATAGGTATTGGTTATTTGGAACAATTACAAAAATATCATGAGAATTTTCTAAATAAGTACGTCCGGTTTTATATGTTTGAAAAATAATAAAGATCTTTGCTTCAGCGGTGGTACTGCTTATTCTTATTCTATATCACATGCTAATAATAATGCTAATGTTAAAGCGCACTCTTCTATAACATTTCTAGATAATTCTAGGTAGGTTCCTACTAATATAATAAACGATATTATTTATAATATTTAATTGATTAGTATACAACGGCAAGCTCAAAGTGGTGTTTATCAACCAGCTCTTGATTCAAGAAATGGTTTTGGTGGCAGTTACTCAGGTACTGATGGTAGTTCGATTGCATCAGCCTCAATTGGTCCTGGTGGTTATCAACAAACAGCCGCTGTTTACCCCGAAAATCCGGTTAATATATAAAATTAAAAAAATATATTTGAATAAATCGAAAATATCAATTTTTATTCTAGGCTAATCCAAATATATTTTCGAGATTTGGTGGAATTACACCAAATGATGGTAATGGCGGTGAATATGGTGTATTTACATCAAGTATTAGTTCATCTAGTAATATTAATGGGAAACCACAACAATTCCATCAAGCATCAACTACAATCAATGATAATGGGAAAATTTCTACTTACACAGTTAAAAATCCTTAATTTTCTCAACAATTTTATAATTAATCGAATTAAATTAGATGCTCTTTTTTCTAATTTTATTGTAATACATTTAGAATTATAGATTATAATAAAACAAATTAATTTAAAGGTGCTAATTTATCATCAATATGCGCTTTCCGATCATTATTATTATTATAATGATTATAATTATTTAGATTTCCATAACTAGGTTGCCATTGTGATTCTCGACGATTTTCACAATCACAATCACTGTGTTGATTTTCCACCGAATTCCTATGATAAAAATTTGGCCATATCCTCCTATTCCAACTATTACCTCTAATCAATTTTGGAATATTCCGAAATTCAACTGGATTAAAACTACCAACTCTACTTGGATACCAATTTAAAGTGGGTGGTGAATTTTCTCCAAAATAATGCCTATTGTAAATCGATAAAAAAACTAACTAAAATCGACAAATTAATTGTTATCACTATACCTGTTACCATCGTTAACCGTATGAATTGACACAGGTGGTAGAGTTTTAATATTAATTCCAATAATTTGAGGTCTGCTACTAGGAGGATTATACGTATTTATTGAGGGAATTTCGAGTGTTTGTTTGGAATTTCTAAATTCTTTATCCAAATGAATTCCTGCTCGTCCAATAACAACAGGAACATCTGGAGTACTATCAATGAATTTCGTTTTATTCTCACCAACATTAATGTTAGTTGCAACATGAACTATGACATCAGTTTTAACTGATTGATCTTGATTTTTAGTCTTATTACAACCGTCTGATATACAAATAATATCGATATTATCGAAATCTCTTTTGATTTCTCCTCCTCTTGTTGTAGTATATTTTGTTGGATTGATATTTGAAATTAGTTTTGGATTACCAAAATCTAATTTCGATGAAATCTCTAATCCATCATCTATATCAAACAAATATATAATAAAAATTAATTGGACAAATTTTTATAAGATAAATATAATTAAATAATCGATCGATTCACTTATTGTCTTTTATTTCTGGCCTTGATAATTTCGACGCAAATCATCGTTTTTCTCAATAATTATGATTACAATAATATTTATGAATAAATTTGAATCAAACGATTCTAACTAGTTTCTTTCATTTATTTCTATTCAGTTACAACTTACAAATAGTCGAAGAAATAATTATTAACAATACAATAATGTAGCACTTCATCTTTATAGGAATGTTTAATGTTTTGATAATTTCTAATAACTAAAGAAAATATTTCGTTTAGAAGACACTTTGCGTGACAATTCTGTTTAAAGATTAATTTAGATAGAAAAAAATCTGTGATGTTGGTTTCCTTCATCTGTTCCAAGGTTATAAATAAAAGAATTATCTCTCGATAATTGCATAATTAATAATTGCCTTTAGCGATTAATTATGGCTTATAGTAATTTTATTATGATTAAAGAAATTTATGTTGGAAAAAAAAAACGAAATTATGAAGACGAACTAACAATAAATTTTAAATAGATCGGAGTGTTTTATCGTTAAATAGGAAAATAATGAAATTCCCTTGATTACTTATCGATTATAATTTGTCCGGAAAGGAAATACATCGATGCCATTTCAGAAGTTATCGATATAGCTATTGTTTTTAGCTTTTAGCTTTTAGCTCTTTCCCCGGCTCAAGGAGTAGCTTAGGGATTAGAAATTTGGAGATAATAGCGTAGTGATGGCTGCCATATTTTGGGAGAGATTTTATTTCAAAAGGAATCCGTACTTATTGTTAGAGAAGAGATGGACCAAGTGTATTGATTTTTCAAGAGATTATGTTGAATAATAAATTCCATCTTATCTAATAGAGATTATGCCTTATATCGATTATCATTTCTTTTGGATTAGCCTTCGCATATATCGACTTTCATAAAATATTAAGAAAATTTAGGTTTTTTTCTGAAAAATAGAAGTCCACACGATATGTGATGTGGATTGGAATATATACACCAATGCAATCCATATTATCCAGATGGAACTAATTTGTTTACGTTTTATTTGAAGGAAATCCAGCAAGAATAGAACTTTATCAGTTCTATTTTGATCGTTCTTTCGTTTATAAAAACATTGACGCAATTTCAAAGATAGAAAATTATTCAAAGTAAATTTTGCCAAAGGCCTTTCAATTTAGGGCTTAATTTTCAAAACTCTTAAAAATTAATTAAAAATGTTATTTATTCATTATAAAAATACATAAATACAGTCAATTTTAGCGTTACTAATTTGAACGTTAACGTTTGCATGCGATACGTACCAATAAATATACAATACTTTATCAAAAAGAAACTTTAAAATATATGAAAAAAAATCTAATAAAATAATTATTTGTGGAGATCATAAATAGGTAATTAATCGAATAATTAACGTAATTTTGGCACACAAAAGCTCAGGAACATTCATTATTCTATTATTAAACATATTGTATTAAATGCATATAAAAATCTTGTAAACAAATTTGTAATTGTGCAAAAGTTGGTCGTTCATCGATACTCATCGCCCAACAATACGCCATAACAGCAAACCTAAAATTGTAACAATTGATAAAAGAAATTTACAAAAAAAAAAAAACGTACAATTCATCGGGACAATTGATAGGTTGTGCTAATCGATAACCATCTTTCAAATAATTCTCCATTTCGAATGGATCAACTTCGCTATATGGTTGTTGGGCTAATGTTGTTAATTCCCATAATAATACACCAAATGACCATACATCTGAACATGTTGAAAATTTCTTATTCACCAAACTTTCAATTGATAACCATTTTATTGGACGATTCTCATTATCACCTAAACAATGATAATCAGATGGGAATAAATCTCTTGATAGGGCATTATCAGCAACTTGAACTCGTAATTTATCATCAACCCTAATTAATTCGATTAATCATTAATTAATAAAATGTAATTGATCAATTATTATATAAAACTTACACGCAATTTCTAGCTGCTAGATCTTTATGTAATAGATGTTTTTTATGTAAATATTGCATTGCTTGTATAATTTGTAATGCCATTTCGACAACTTCTTGTGTTGTCAAAGTATGCGATACACCTTCCGGTGATAATTTGCATTTTTGTAAAAATATTTTAAGATTATTATAATTATTACAAGGATATAATAGAAATGGTGCTGTATGATCTTCAATTGATACTCGTAAAATACTTAAAATATTTTTATGATTCAACGAATACATCGACATGCCTTCTTGGAGTAGAAGAGATATTTGAGTTTGACTGGCATGATCTGTTACTGTTTTGACAATAACCGATTCTTCTTTACCATCTTCGTTCGTATAAGAGCCTTGATAGACTCGACCAAAAGTGCCTTCCAAAATCAAGCTGCTCAATCTCACCCGACATCTGCTGAAATTACATCAACTATTACATAATTATTTTCATTCGAAATTATTCAATGATTTCCACCTTTGTATAGTCAATTCGACTATACGTTCTTGAAGATCTTTGGAACGATCGTCAATTAACGAATAACTGGGCATTCGTCTAAAACTACCATACGAACTATTACCATTATTTCTTGGTACTGGTGTTAAGAATGTTGTACAAGGTGATGTATCATTTTCAATAGTTGCTCGTATCTTCTTATTTCTAGCATAATAAATTGTTATAAAAATTGCAAGTACTAGAATCAATAACATAGCCGAACAAACGGCAATATAAAAAATATGTGCAACATTCAATTGATTTGATGTTGTATCAATTGTAACAATATCCGAATAATTATCAAAATTATTACAAATCTTTTTTCGACGTAATATCGGCGTTATTATACTATCATTTGTTAATGTTATATTTATTGTTATTATAACATCAATTTCAACTGATATTAAACCAGAACATTGTAAATATATACTCCATGTTTGTATTGTTGTTGGTATTGAACCAGTTGTACTGATATTGAATTTTGGGGGTAGAAGAGCTGTTGGATTCGATAATTCAACATCTACCGAATACGGTAACTGAAAAATAAACAATATTTCTGATCAAATAATAATAAAAATAATAATAACTTACAGATCTTCCAATACTTTGCCATGTAAATTGTAAGTAATCGATTTTGGACGGAATTGGTACGATAAAATTTAAAGCATAATTGTTGATCACCCCATCTCGTACATAATAAAGTTCTGCTTCTAAGCCTGCAATACCAAATTAAAAATAATGAATCAAAACAAATACTATCCAAAGGGAGGTCTCTCTTGTTCGTTAATCTAGGTACCTAACAGTTTTAATAATGATTATGAAATATTATTTAAAGTTTTGTTTATATGAGATTGCCGGTATATCAAAGAATATAGTAAAGATTGCCGACAAAGTATTCAACTACTATTTGTCTGTATTAGATGAAAGTATATAACCGCGCTATCAGACAGGGATCTATGATAATAAAGCTCCTGTTGTAAATATTTAGGTCTTGAGCAATAAACGGTTTATTATAAAGAAAGATTAAAGATAATTATAGTATTTATCATATTTTCATGTTTGAGATGCATAAGAATTTATAATCCGTTATAACAGGATTCAATATAATTTTTATTTTTTAATTTTCGAGTTGACATTATTGAAGACCAAATAGCATAGCGGTATATGAATAATAAATGTATATTTGACCTTATGATCCTTGGATTTTGTTGATTTCAATAGGATATTCGATTTAATTCATTAACTACAATCGATTATTTTGTAAAGTTGACAAAATAGAAATGAATAATAATCAAATAACTCACCTAATAGTCTTTGTACTTCCTGAAGATTTAAATATAAGTTCAAGAAACCATTAGAGGATTTCACTGTTATTATCATATAAATAATGAGACTTAAAAATATATTTTGTTTCATAATTATTCGGATAATACGAAATAATAAATCATCACATTGTTGTCCAAAATAATAATCGATAGAATAATTTACGAACGTAATTAGTTATTTCTATGTTATATTATAGAAAATTTGTACTGTTTATAAATAAACTGGTTTAGCATTGTAAACACAACACTCTCAGGTACTGGACAATGTTCAAAAGTCCTCGGATCTCGAATACAATAACCTTTTGCTTTTCACTCTTCGAAAAAGCCACAAACACAACGCCCGTTCTATGCGCCATATATGATGTGCGTTAGAAAATTTATTTATTACAATATCCGACCATCAACGAAGCTTTTCAATTACCAAAATACGACAAGGATCGACTCGAACACAGCTTTTATCATTATACAATTTCAATTATAATTAATCCAATCAAAATTGTAAAAGGAAATCGTATAGATTAAAACACTATTATTTCAATATAGATAGATTTTTATTTAATTAATAACTTCAATTATAATCAAGTTTTATTATATTTGAACAATTTGAATTCGAATAAGACATTTTTAAGATGTCTTCATAAAAACCTAATTGAGAAATTTTGCTTTTATAGAAAACAATAAATAACTTAAGTAACAACTCCATTAAAACAAAAACTAAATTATAACTACATATATATATATATTTTTTTAAATTGTTTTGTTCCTTGCAATAATTACATAACCAATTATTCTAATTATTTATAGTAATTTTAAGCCCACTTTTTGATTAAATTATATCATAATAAAAAGAAATGGTGTATAATTTTGGCACCTATTCTTTATCATTCACGAACAATAATATATTAACAATTGTATAAAATTTATCAAGAGCTTTTAAAAAAAAAAATCGTTATTTTACAATTGACGTTAATTCTATACAAATTCTATTTATATATAAATACGTACATAATAAGAGTATTAGTGATTTTAATTATTTACAAAAAAAAAAAACACCAACAAAATCCACTATTTACAAAAAGAAAACAAATTAAACGCAACTAAATTTGATACCATCATCGCTTGAATAACAATTATGGCAGTGTAATTTTTGATTTCTAACTCTAACATCAGTACCCATTAAACCATCACTTAATTGCATATGACATACACAACATTTAAAACATTCCATATGGTAAAATAGACATAAACTTTCTATAATCATAGCTGCACCACGTCCTATAAAAATAATTCAAACTTTTTATACTAACAAATTATTTAATCATTTTAAATAAAAAAATATAATTACCTAATTCATTATTACAATATGAACATTTCTTTTTACCACTGACACTTAAAATACGATCCTGTGAATCATCGGTTGTTATTTGTGATTGATAAGGCATTGGAAAGGCATGTCCTGTTTGATTTTGACGAGTTGGACTAATAAAAATTCATTAGTTTCGAATATCGAATAATATTAATGATAGAAATAAAATATTCTTACCTTTTTATTTGATTGCGATCATTGATTTCGTTTCGATTTTGAACTCTTTGCGTTAACGATTGAATTATAGAATCAGGTAAATGTTTTTCTTGTCGTAATCTTTGTGGATTACGATTTGTTGATGCATTCTTTTGTTGTTCACTAATTCGTCTCAATTCAGCTTCCTAATATTCAAAAATTAATAAAAAAAAATAGATATAATTATTTATTTCAATTAGAACAAACCTGATAAAGCCAATGTTGGTTATAATTTTTGGTTTCATTATTATTTCTAGGTAATATCCAATTATTTGATTGTACATGTCGATTTTTTGGTACAGCACTTAATGCTTGTAAACTATGTCGTGTCAATGGTTGTTTTGTATGTGATGATATCGTATCATTTATAGTTGTATTATTGTTCATCAAAAAAAATCGTTCTTTTTGTTCTTTTGTTAATGGTCTTAATGGTTTACCAGGCATTATTGGTTGACGTTTTAATGGTGGTGGTGATTTTATTGATACATCTGGCATTGATTTACGATATTCTAATGGTAATTTAACATCATCGTTTACTGTTTGACGATAATCACATTTTTTATATGCTTTCTGTATATCAGGCATTGATTTTCTATAATGTATATCAATATCAGGTAAATTACGATTATCATTATATATATTATAAATATTTGGAACATCTGGTAATGACTTGCGATATTCTAATGGTATATGTTGTAATTCGGGTACTGATTTTCTATAATTAACACCATCTTGATATAATGGATATGTATCATCAAATATATTGTCTAATGAACGACGATTATTATTTTGTAAATAAGCTTTTGTACGACTTGATTCAAATAAACGTGCATCACGTTGACGTTCTAATTCTTCTTGTTCTAACATACGTAATTCCTGTTCAACTTTCAATACTTCCGAATCTTGATCATCTAAATAACTTGAATTTTTCTACCATAATAAAATAATATTAATAAGGTATATAGAATAATTTTAAAAATACTCACATTATTATAACAATTATCTAAATATTTTACAGATGCATCTTTTGGTAGATTTCTACGAATTTCGTTATAATTTTTATATTCTACACTATTATCACGGGATTTTTCTTCTTTTTCAATCATTTCAATTATTTCTCGTTCTTTTTTCATAATCTCGTCCTCTTCAGATGTAATACTATTCATTTGCTATAAATTTGAATTATTGATAAATTAGATTTTTCTTGAAAATTGAAAAATATACGGAGATATGAGATTCTATAGACTATTTTCAATATTCGAATTCAAACTATATACACAATACATCAACAACATTTTATCACGAGTTAAATTCTCAACTCATTAGATGTTCATCAATTCTATATTTTGCTGTAAATCCTAATATTCAAAATGACCGAAAATAAAAAATTACTTATCAAGTCCTCTTCATAATAATGAATCTCATTTCCTTTATATCTCTTATTAAACGTTACAAAAAGAAAATTAATTACCTCACTGTCCTGTCTTTCGGGGCTAGGTGTGTTCGAATCACCAATACTACTACACCATGTATCACTTGATAATCGTCCTCTATCAATTTCTAAACCAGAATCATGACTTGATACTTTACTTAAAATACCAATACGATTTTCTTCTTGTGTTTTTTTATATAATGATTTTTCTAATTTTTGTTCTTTTTGTAAAAATTTCGTTATATCAGGTGGTTTATTTATATTAACAATTGAATTAATTTCATCATTATTCAATGTTTCATCTAAACCTAAGAAACTAGAACGTTTTATATAAATTTCACGTTTAATACGCTTTGTTGAATTCATACGTTTCATATTATCATTATTATTATTATTATTATTATTAGTGCTATTGTTATTATTATTATTATTATTGTCATTATCATCAAGTGGTGGAGGTGGGGGTGGTGGTTTATTTGGTGGTTCTTTTAATTTCGGTGGTGCTAATGGATCAATATCACCAATAAATTCTATTGGTGTTTGATGATTAAAATTTATATTCTCATATAAAACCGGCTTTTTTGTAATTAATTCGATTTTATTTAAATTGTTTGAAGAGTCTTGTCGTAGATTTTCCAATAAATTTTCAGTTTCCTCTATCAATAATTTCCGGTCAACCTCACTATTATTACTATAAATATTACTATTATTATCATCATCATTTATATTATTATTTTTAGTATCCTCATCATCATTATCATTACTATTTGGATTATTAACAACAACAGTAGATTCTATTAATGTTAAATTTTCATTGATTTCGTTTTCATTATTTTCGATAATTTTCGTTTTAATTTGATTAGTTTCATCAATTAAATTTGTTGTTACTGTTGTTGTTGTTGTTAGAAAATCTTCAACTGGTTCATCAGCTTGACTAACAGAACATGATACATCAGCTGTATGAATACCACTATCTTCACGATCTGATGATAAACATATTAATTCAGTTGATGATGTTGATGGTGGATAATTTTGATTAATTATATATTCGTGTAATATATTATTTATATTGCCTGATTTACCATACATTAAATTATCTAAATCTTTACTAAATGTATTTAATTTATCCATATATAAATCTGTTTCTGGACTAGAACAACGTTCAATTATATCTTTCTTTTGCCATTCTAGATCGGTTTGATTATTAAAATTTTTATTAAAATCATTCTTCTTATCTAATAGATAATTACTAATTTTTGGTGGATTACTTTTATTACTATTATTATCTATATTATTATTATCATCATCATCATCCGATTTTATATTATTATTATTATTCTCACAATTTTGTTTATTAAAATTTTGTAAACGTTGTTTTACTAATGACATATCACATTTATCAACTGATTTAATTGGTGTTTCAACACATTTTTCTAAACTTTGTAATCTTTGTTTAATACTTTGTGTATTAACAAAATCTTCTGATAAACGTCTAGTTGTTGTTGATTCATAACTATTTATTTCAATTGGTTTATCTAATTCAAATAGTTCTTTTCTTTTATAAATTTCACCTTTTGGTAATACAATTTGTGCTTCATTATATTCTTTACTTTTATTATTATAATCTTGATTTTTTGTAAATATTGATTCGTCCAAATGTATTTTTGAACGTATACGTGTACGATAATCTTCAATTGCACCTTCATATGTATATTGTTCAATTGTTTCTTGTTTATCATTATATAATTTATTTGAGTCAGTTTTCAATTTAAATTGTTCTTGATTTAATGTTAATTGATTTATTTTAGTCTTTTCGATTTTATTATTAATTTCATCTTCACTATGACTTTGATTGGAATTATCTTTATTATTATTGTTATTATTACATGGTGAATCTAATAAACGATGATCTTTCTCATCCTAAAAATTTTTTTTTTAATTAATGAATTTAAAAAAATTACTAAGAAATTATCATTGTTACTAAAAGACTACTAGAATCGTCTGTATCAAAATCTTTAACACTATTCGTTTTTGAACTACTACTTCCAATACCATAATCACTCAAATCGTTAGAATCATCGTCGTATATTGGAATATTAAATTTATGTCGTCCTCGACTTCTGAAATTGATATTTACTTAGAAAATTACAGCATTGTAGAACCCTGATTATCCAAAACAATTTCAAATAATTTTATTATTTTTAGAATTCAAAAGACATAAAATCCACTTTCTCTCAGAATGATTCAGTTATTTTAGATTTTTCACAAGTATTTTTATATTTTGATTGTTAAACTTATGAGAGATGTTGTTAGAATTTAGAAGAATTCAGATTATCAAGGTTCTATTGTATTAATTATTTAATAAACAATTATACCTGTCTTCAATCATTTCATTAAATGTTTTACTTTTTCTTCTATTACGTTCTTGTTCTTCTTGTTCCAATTTTTTAACTTCAACAACACGTTCAATTATATGTTCCTGACGTTTTCTTCGACTACTTTTCCAATTATCCAGATTCTAAAATTATTTCAATTGGAAAATTTCCATTAGAAAAAAAAAAGAAAAGAAAAAGAAAATACTAAAAGAAATATTAATAACCTGTTGCCAATCTTCAGCTTCTTCACGAATTTCTTTACGTTCTTTCTTAATTTCTTCAACTTTTTTGATTTGTTCATGGGCTTTTTGAAATAATGAACATGGTGCTACTTTAACAAATTTTAAAGGATTTGTTGCTGGTTTTGGTGGTGGCGGTTTCGTAATTCGACATTTCGTTGGTAAATATTCTGTATTAGAATTCTAAAATATTAAATTAATGAAACTATAGAATTATTCTTTTTTTTTTTTTAATATTATAACTTACACGTCTTTCGTTATGTTCGTTTTCGTTATTGTTATCCATTTTTTAAAACATTTTATTCCGTTTTTGGTTTTTTTTGTGTGGATTTTCAAAGATTTCTCTGTAATAAACAACAATAAAACAAATTAAATAGTAATTATAATTTTAATTAAATATAGAATTTATTTCATAATTGCTAACTATTCAATTTTTAATTAATGAAAATCCTTCGACTACTCATTTTGTTATGCAGTTTCAACAAATTTATTTCCACTTAATTACCTTATACCATTTATATCGGAATTTTATAGGAAAAAAAATCAATAATAGGAGAAATACCAAATTGACGTAACTATTACGATAAAACCGAATATTTACAACAAAACGTTTCTCTTTGCTTTTCTTTTTTAAATTAATTAATCAATAAATTTATAGATAAGGATCATCTGTTATTTTTTTTAACGATATTTTAAAGAAATATTTCTGCCAAAATTATTCATCTGTTAAAAAATAACTATAGCAGTGAATGAATTAATAAGCGTGAGTTAACTAAATAATCACTGTTAGTTAGTAGCTAGTGAAAGGTTCCATTTTATATAAATATCTATTAAAAATAGAGAGAGAAAACAAGGAAAATATATTTTCACAATAAAATATCAAACTAATTATTTTGAAATTATCAACAAAAACAAAAGACTAATTAAAATAAATGTTATAATATTTTTACTATAACATAATATATATTTATAGGAAATAACTAATTATACACATAAATATCGTATAAAAATTATCATGAGAGCAGTTTGTTTTTGTTTGTTTCATTTTCCAATATACAGTTACTTATAATTAAAATCATGTGAAATAAAATGGAAGTCTATACATAATATGTATAAGTATGTTTATGATTCAATTGTTATTTTGAATTGATATTTCTAGTTTTGATTTTTTATTTTTTTCTCCAAATAAATGCATTTAGATTAATCGATTAATTATAATAAACTAATTAAAATAAATTAATTTAGCCTAATTTTTTTGGCCTCTATTATTATAAGAGTATTTAGCAAAATAAATAAATAAATTGCATAAAATATAAACAGGTTTTATATTATATATGTACTTATACACTTATATATAATGTGAATTCTATTTCACATTCACCTAGTTAAATTAGTCATCTTATGTAAAAGGTAACGATCAGTTAAATTGTTTTTGACCTAACGTGTTTAAAAATAAAATTATTAAACAGTGCCAAAATGACAAAACTAACAAAACAAATTTCAAAGACTTGATTTTGATTTGGTTTATATACTTATATATATAAACACCACTATACACATATATAAACATAATATATTTGTCATACCTTTTCATTACAATGTTGTCTTGACATAAATATAACAACTACATGTATTTTGAAGGAATTCAAACTATCTATTTGATACAGACAGTGTAATTATATAATTTCATCAAAACAATTAAAAATGAACAGTTAAATCTTGAATAATAATAATAATAACATAACTAGGTAATCACCTACACAATTTTTCACCTACTAATCAAATATTTATATAAATGATGCAACTCAATAATAAAAGAACTCTAATAACGTGTTCGGAGGATTAAAATAAAATCAATATTTAAATATAGCGAAAAAATGTCGATTTTTGATTATCAATTTTATCATTTACTATTGTGACGACCAAATAAAATAACTAATAGTACATTCCCCCCCTATTTGTTTTTTTTCTCTTTCTTCTTTTCTATTTAGAAGCCAATTAAATGATATAATTAGATTTCGACTACTTTTAGTTGAATCCTACAATGTTACATGTTTATTTCATACATTTTTGCTAATTGAAAAATTGAATAACAAATAAAAAAAAACGTTGAATCATTTTGAAAAATGACTAATTTTTTTCACAAATAAAACATCAAATTGTTTTAGAATAAGTAGTTGAAAGATAAAAATAAATTGAACAGATAATCTTTAAAATTGAGCAATTGTATCAATTTTAAACAAAAATTTCCTAGATATTTGGAAAATATTATCCAAATAGATTTTGCAATATTTACTTTAAACGTTATAGTTTAATATTGAAACAATTTTCATAATTTTTCTTGTTAAAGTACGACGACCTGGAAAATAATAAGTTTCTTTATAATTATTATTAACTAGACGAAAAATTTTTGTATAATATTAAATTATAGTTGTGCTTTTCCAAAACAAAAAAAAATTAATCCAATTAAATTGAATTCTATCAAAAGATCTATTCACAAATATTTGCTAACTAAAATTTATTTATTTTTCTTTTTCTCAATAACGTTTCTTTTACAATTCATTGTTGTTTCGTAAAAAATTCTAGTAGTGTGTTTAACATTTTTATAACAGTACTTCTGGTCATTGTTAAAATCATTATTATTATTTTTTTACAAACAATATAATTATAATTCAGTTAAAATCTTTCTTTTTTTTTCCGTGTTGATCCTATAATTAAGACATATTTTTCGTTCGACTAGTCGTAAAGCCACAATTATTATTATTATTATTAGTTTTTTGGAATTATGAATAAAAATAGATTGAAATGAAATAAAACTAAAATACAATAAAAGGAAGTAAAT
Organism: Zonitis immaculata; assembly: GCA_037414775.1. Taxonomy (NCBI): domain Eukaryota; kingdom Metazoa; phylum Arthropoda; class Insecta; order Coleoptera; family Meloidae; genus Zonitis; species Zonitis immaculata. The sequence continues at coordinate 29,176 of JAZBGX010000038.1, forward strand.
CTTTTATTTATTCGAATTTCCGTATTATATTCACTGAACTGTAACTAGAAATGATGGATGATGGATTTTCAAAACAATACTTAGGTATATTAAACAATTCTATTATTGCAACATTATTTATTGTTAGAAAAAATAAAAAAATTAATTATATGCCAATAAGTAATCAAATTTTAATAAATCAAAAATATTGTTATAAATAAAAGATATTGACAAATAAATACGTATTTTAATGGTAAAAATGATTTCAAAGTCAGATATTCGATGAAATATTAATAACAAACAACTTTCAAATTTTTGTAAAGTTGTTGATTTTATATTTTATCTATTAAAAAACGAAACAAAAACTTTCTGTTTATTAGCGCTATTTGATTTAATTTTTTTACTTTTCAACTAAGATAACATCGAATTTTGACATATATTTGAACTTCTTTGTGTGTGTCGTTTAAAAATAATTTTTTTCTAAGTAAATAGAGCTTAAACAAACCGTTCTTTTGAGGTTGAAATTGTTACGATTTAAAACAAAAAAAAAGATTTCCAATTTACTATAATGGAACATTCTATAATATTATTTAACATGGTAATAATTTGATTATATAATAAACTAGAAATATTTTTGACAATGTTCCATTCAATTTATAAATTTTAATATCGTTAAGTTAAAGGCAAATTAAGACTATTGATAAATTTTATATTTGATACGAATTGTAAATTTGCACATCGCTATAAAATAACTTAGGTTTAAGCTATTTTCGTTTTGGTATTTCCTGTTTAAAAGAAAGTGAATTGTTGACAAAAAAAAAAAATTATACATATATCAATAACAACGAATAAATAATTATATATCTATTTATATTTCCTTATAGAAAAAATTTTAATTAATGAATAATTTTGGAATTTTTATGGTAAACCTATGAATTCTAATCGATGTCCATTAAATTTTTGATTAGTACTAGACGTAGTTCAGTTAGAACAAGAAACAACATAACCTTTCAAGGTTGAATTCCACATACCTGCGGAATTCATGATGAACGGAACAGGACTCTGAATAGGTAAAAAGAAAAAGAAAGAACTGAAACAAGAAAAAACTCAAAACCTTTGTTAACAGAAACAGAAACACTATAATCCAAGAAAAGAAAAATTTAAAACATCCAACTATACAGGCTGGTCCACCAGAGGCTTTCCTGATCTTGTAGGAATTCTAGTTCTAGTGGAGAGAAAAAAAAATGTACTTGAAGATCTAAAGTTTGGGAAATCGTTTTAACGTCAAAATGTTCTCTAAATAGATAGTCGAGTCCGGTTTTTTTTTTGCACCCACTAGAGTCAAAGTTGCAAAACCAGGAAGCCGTCTAGTAGACCATCCTGTATATGTACAAGTATAGAATAACAATTAGATAAATTAGAGCAAATAAGTGAAAATCAACATATCATACACTTAAAAAGGAAGTGGTTAAAATAGGATAACATTACTGTACCCTATAGAATCAAGGATGTTATTTCATATTCTTCATCCTCAGTTTTTGATTTTCTAGTGCTACTATAGATTAATTTACAAACTATCATTATATTTTAATAATAATAAAATTTATAATGAGATAGTAATATTTTAGGATAAATTTTGGTAATTTCGATATCACTACCACTATTTCCGATCGATTTCAACATTCACCGTTATTTTGGAACCGGATTTTTATACGATTCACATTTAATTTTCCAATAAAATACAAATTTAATTTAAATATGAATAATTAGGTAGTCATATGTGATGATGTTTAAAAACATGTTTTTCCTTTGTTGTTGTTGTTGTTGTTGTTGTTAATGCAAGATATCTGACATTTAATTTGTATTATAAAATGTACAGGTCGAAAGGTTATTCTATTAATTTCTCTCATTGTTCTACTTGTTTTATTCAATTAACTTTCTTCATTTAATATTGATTGAATTTTCTCGAATTTTTCGACAAAAAATTACGATTTCATTAGAAACAAAATTAATAATATTCATATAAGTATCTATATTTGATAGAAATAAATTATTGTCGGTTCAATAGAACTTTCTTTCAACCGTAATATTTTTGAAAATAGTTTAATTAAATAGGAAAGTGTGTAAGCGTTCACCATAACGAATTTATAAATAAACATTTATTTGCAACAATTTTAGACCAACCAAAATTAACCAAAAAAAGTTTCAACATTATTAATAGCTTATTTTATAATAATAAAATTATTATTATTATTATTATTATTATTACATGAATCACAACAACTAATTTGAATGATGAATATTTTGGTTACTCAAAAATAGCAATTAAGTGGGAATATTAAAAAAAAAAAAGAAATGTTAAACTCTCGCAATACATTGTTGCGTGTAAAATTTTTTTCGAAATTACAACAACGAAATTCACACAGAATATCAAAACAATAAAACAAAAAAAAAAACAATACATCAATTCAAAAATAATAATGATAATAAAACCAACAACAAACGAAAAAATCGATTTGTGCAAAGAATTTTTTATTTTTCTCATTAATTATATTGCAATCGAAATGTACAACACCATTCCGGGCAAATTAGAGACTTTCTATTTCTCAAGAAAAGTGAAATTCCACCAAAACAATATAATGTTTATATAAAAAAAAAAAACACAACAATTTATTTTTGTTTATAATTGATTAATGAAAATACTAGATAAATAGAAAATAAAAAAACAGAGCTTCATGGACATATGGCATCAAGATGATATCCACACCCATACCATAACATAAATAATACGGGGGTGGTTTCTTATTGGTACACAAAAATAACATCATAAATATTTTTGGTATATATAATTTGTTAATAAATCATTATTCTGACTAACTATTGTTATAATAGAGAGATTTATGGTTTTAGTTGTACATTAGAAAATAATTCGCGATAGAAAAATCACAAATAATAAAACAAATATATATATATATATATATATTGTATATATTTTTTTTTAACACAGACGATTTAAGAATAACTTTGGTCGATCCTCGTAAGGTAAAGAGAGAACATTGAACCTTTGCATTCTGAAACACAGCGCTGTCGTCCTTTATTATTATTATTATTATTTTTATTATTGACATTTGAAAACTATTAACAAAATCTGTAATGTTGTACATATAAACTAATATATTTATCAATTAGTTTCCTATATGTATTCATATTATGTACAATATAAGTGATATATAATTTTGGACAGACTCAAGGCCGTTTTTAAATTACTTCAAAAATGTTGCTGGCCTTCGAGAAAATCCAATTGGACATAACGCTACCAAAAAATTAACCAAAAAAAAAAAAAGAACGGTAAATAGTTGCCTTTTAAATTTTCTTAAATTAAACTTTTAGACCTAAGTAATCAAAATATTTACATTTTGTTTTTTTTCTATTTATAATCATACAACCATTTTTCTCGATTTTTATCAAATAATAAACATGAAATAAAAACACACAAAAAATATATTGTTTTTCTGTATTAAAAATCATTCTTTTAAAAGTTCAACAAATATTGATAGTGTTTGTCTTGTTAATTATTGTTAATAATAAATACAAAGACCTATTGCAAAACTGATTCAATTTCCTGTATTTTGTTATTTTCCTGACATACTTGCTATGATCAATCAAAAACGACCTTGCGGAAAAAGTTGCACAATTGCATATTAATAACAAAAAAAAAAAAAAACAATATATCGATAAATTTTCCTATTAAATATCAATGCGAATATTGGATAAACAAATTTTTTTCTATATATATTATTGTTATTGTTGTGATTATTTCGGGTTGTTTTTTTTTTTCAAAAATATTCCTTTAAAACTGGAATAACTCACCATTCTAGGACAAAAATCTTCGACCAAATCCTTGACTATAAATATAAACACAACACAAATAACACAAATTCTAATTGAAAATTAAACTAACATTTCCCTATTTTTATAATTGATTGAATTTACTCAATATTTATGTAATGAATAACGATCTAATATACACAAATAATATTTGTAAATTATTAGAAATTAACTCTTAACACACACTCTTAATCTAATGGCTGCAACCTGGGATAATAACATGACAGAGAAATCTAGTTGATTGGTTGTTAATACACATGCGCAACTTACCACCTCTTTAAAAGTAACAATGAAAAAAAAACAACACATAAATGAAATGCCAACTCAAAGTAGGTATTATAATTAATAAATTAACTGTTATCTTTATACTGTTGATATTACTAATTACATTATCACACTAAATAACAACTAATATACCGAAAACGTGATAATAGAAAATTACATTTTTTTAATACCTAACTGTAGTTGCTAACTAATTAATTAATAAAATTTTATACAATTCGTTATTCAATTATTTCAATTATATAATTCTATGCAAAAATAATACTTTATTATTTTTATTACTTTATACTTTATCACTGTTCTTCATTAAAATTTCAAATATGCCGCGCTATCTACAACTGATGTATTTGTAGCTATGAAATTTCGATTTATTATATACTTATATATAATTGAAGATAATATACATTCAACCTTATATAGGGAACAATCATTATCTACATTTCTTATTTTCAATATTTATTTTAAATGTACCACGAAAACTATGATTACTATTATATCAAATATTAGAACTAAAAATTAGGTTGGTAACAACTTGCTAACAATGTAATGTCAATTTTTATAATGGCCGATATCAAAAATGGAAATATTTGTTGCATTATTTACTGGTAATATGTTGCGATAGAATTTTCTACATCATACAATAAAAAAAAAATACTTATAATGATTTCACAAGGTAGACGATATAATTTTAGTTAAACAAAAAGTAAATCGGTATATTTTAGGATCTTAACTTCAAGAGGCAATTTCGCCCCCTTGATGTGAATATGGACAGCTAAAAAGAATTCGTATTCTCTATTTTTCGATGCCTTACCTGTGTGCCAAATCTCATCAAAATCGGAGAGGGCCACTTGTGTCTCTTAAGAAACAAGGAAATTTCCTTGTTAGGTAAATATTCATTTATAAAACTAATTAACTTATTTGTAGACAAGATCATGGTAATGATTACATTATAGTGTTGTTGATTTCCAAGTGGATTTTTTGCTAAAAAATACTTTTATTATCCACGTTAGTTGATTGAAATTAACAATGATAGAAATCCATATTATTAAAATTATTATGATAAATTGTTCCAATTCCAAATTATATTTTTGAAATATGTATACATATATGGCAGATCAAAATTTGGAATGAAGTGGAATACAGTTAATACAATAATATGGAAATCAATTGATTATATGAAATATGAATCGATGTATTTGTAACAATAGCATAGAACATAGACCTATAGTCTCTCTTCTCTGGCAATAGACAAATCTATTGAACAGTTACATAAAATCGTATGTTTCTGTATTGAAGTTATGATTAGTGAATCAAAACTATTACCACAAAATGATTTTTAGTATGAGAATAACACGACTGTCAGGTTTTCTTGAAGAAAAAAAAAAGTATATTTAACTGCATGAGAAATCAAATTTTTTTACACTGGGTTATAACAAATTGGCATTTTCTCATTTCGAAGAAATTCATCTGACCTTTTCATGAATAGTTATTAGAAAATAATCCAAAAAGAAACAAACGAAATTGTTGTTAATTTGGCAATACGGTTGGTAATGTAGATGTCTGCTTTAAATTTTCATTATAAAGTATAGATGTCGCTTATGATGATGTAAATTACTTTTGTTTATATTGTATAGATGGCGTAGTATATCATTTGAATATTTTGAAAGTTATTTTTTCATTGATGAATATTCAAATATTACAATCATTTAGTTTTACTGTAGTCATTCATTTAATAGTGTATTCTTTCCTTTTTTTTTTACAGAAATTGAACTCAAAATATGGATAAAGAATTGAGAATTTCATTAAATATGTATTTTTGTTATAACATCCAATTTATAACAACAAACAAAGAACAAATAATAACTGTTCTGTTAGATATTTAGCTATTTTGAATAAATACATCATGAGTTTATCGTTTCAAAATAGAGTAGAAGTATTTAAAAAGCTGAGAAAATGTACTGCTTGTTGAATTTCTTTGAGACTGATTTAGAGTTTAGAATTACAAGAGTGAGTATGAACCATTTACATTAATTTTGTATCAATTGCATTTGACATATCTATTGAGGATTGCTTCTTTGGACATTATTATATAGATTGTATTGTGATTGAATCTATAGTAGTCACCACTACCATTCACTCTAAACAAAGGTCTTTGAAGGCATGATAATTAAATCGACAAATAAAGAAAATGTGCAAATTCAAGTTTATTTAAGAATTATTGATCATGATAAGATTTTTTTCAAATATGTCTTTTTTGATGTTTTAGAAATAAGATAACATCATTATGGGAGAATCGAAGATGTTTAATCGAGATATGAATCAAGTGCATAATGGAATAAATTTATTATATGTAATTTATTGATATGATATATTTAAAAACGATGAAAATTATTAAGGTCCTCTTATCTATGACCAAAATGACTCCATTAATGAGATGGATTTTTGAGAATAATGCGATAATCTACAGATACCAACAATGATCGTTTTGTTGGAATATAGTGAATCAAGTTTTTATTTAATGTTGAATTTCTTGAGAAATTACGTTATTCCAACAATAATTATTTGGTGAATCTTGAACGCAATTTCTTCAAAAAGAGAAAACACATTATTGTTTAAATAGTGTCGCAGTTACTATATAATTACTTGGTTTTTAGAAACTACACATATATGTTATATAACAATTTTTTTAAATCACAATAATTCAATAATTGTATAATTATGGGAAATTTGTAATTAATTTAATCGAGTTATATATATCCTTTGGGAGTACAACAAAAATATTAACAGCAAACAAAAATTATATCTAGCTGTAATGATTATATTAGAATCTACCTGAAAATTATATTCGATTTGTTTTCAAAGATTTGAAATCTTTCGCAAATGTAATCGTGGAACTAGACTACTAGCGCTCCCTACATGATGTCAGAACAAGTGGCCCATTTCTGTAATACGAAGAGGGAGGGGACTAATTATTATTGTTATTATTTAGTCAATCGTTTTAACACTTTCTATTTATTCTACTTCCATTGGTGATCGCCATGTTTAATGTTTGTCATTGCCACCATGATTTATATCCAAACAACGTGAAACGTGAGGTTGCGATTGTGATTAGGAAATGTGAGTATGGAAAATTGATGTTTCTTTCGAAAATATCCGTATAATCATTCTAAATATATTCAATTATAATATAGTTTAAATTAAAATTGGCATAATCTTACATGATTATACGGATATTATTAGATAAATACAGCCAGTCTCATTTTAATCAACTTACGTTATTAGGTTAGATGTTTTATAATTTGATGTATTATTGTAGGTTAAAAGTAACGAAAATAATCACACGGCTTATTTTTAGAGAAATAAATTGTGATTTATATATTTTCAATGTACAATGTGAGCAAAGGAATTTGAGTTCTCTATATAATTCAGGTAAAGTATTTTATCTAGTTCTAAAATACGTATATTTGTTAATTTTGTATGTAGTGAGAAAAAATAATAATACAATATTTTGTAGGCTATTAGAATCAATGGACCAATTTAATGGTGATATTATCATGGTCCTAACTGGAAACACTGCAATAACTCAGCTTCCGTCTGTTTTGAAAATCAGCATTATGTTAATGTAAGTTGTCCTAATTTGATGAAAATAATATATAAAATGGTCATAAAAGCAAGTTCTAGAGCTGTTTGATGTTTTATCAATTCAAACAGTGTGATAACTTTTGCGATATAATCAATAGTTTCACCCTAAGGAAATTTTTGCTATTAAATTAATAAATTTCCAGTTCTACAAAACTATAACAGTTTTTCTATAAAATTTCTCTAATTTTCACGATGATGATTATTATTTTTTACTTGTCTTCTTTTCCCATCTGAAATAGACTTGACGATTACTATAAACTGAACTTTATTATCTTGAAATTGATTTTATTCTGTAAGAATTAGACTATAGCTTTTTTTTCCATTATAGGTCGTCTTTCAAAATGTGCTATAAATAATAAGAGAGAAGAATGCAGAAATACTATTTCATTTATTATTGAAAAACACTTTCCAGTACGTGATATACCCAAGTATAGGATTAGAAATTATAGCTTTCGGTATGTACATAAAATATTCGACAATACTTTTTATTGTTTACATGAAACAGGAAGTCATAATTAAGAGGATTTTAAATTACTTGATTTTCTCTACTACTTTCTGTAATATTATATGTAGTTTCTTACCGCACGTAGATTTTATATATAATTCTATGTGTTAATTTAACTCGCGACATATATTTTGGATTATCTTTAAAATATATAAACCATTAAAAAACCTAAAACGTTGACCAATTCGATTATATTACAGATGATTGACGCCAATGAGTCGTGTTTATTATTGAATTTTGATGTTTATCTGGTTGGCGGTTCCCTTTTGTTTTCTACCAATAAAGTAAGTTTTCTTAACTTGAATTTGGAATTAATTGCCAAAAGAATATCAGTTAATTAATTTACAAGTTTTAAAATTAGTTAAAACTTATTTATGATGACTCAATTATTTTTATGTCTTCTTTTCCCATCTGAATTAGATGTGTTGTTTAATATATCCTGAATTTCATCAAGTTTTCTATATTATATTTATATTCAATTTTACATGAATTGATTTGAATTTCTTGCTTATTACAGATATCTATATTTGGTAATTATTTAGAAGCATTCTTTTATTTTGAAGATGAAGCTGTATTATTATAATGAAATTAGGTAATATTTCTTAAATAATGAACACTAGTTAATAGTTCCATTTTAGAGAAAACTAAATTATCGTATAAAACTTAGAAATTTCATAATATTCTGTAAATTGTTTCTTTCTCCCCCATTTCAATGGATGATTAACTTCTTTAATTTAAAGTGTTTTTTATTACAGTTTTGGATTATCCGGACACATTAAGACGAAAGTTGCCCTATAATCAAATGATTCAATTACTAAGATAAATATGTAACAACTATTTTGAAAAATGTTATATTCGATATATGTTCTATTAACTGGAAATAAATTTATTAATTATATTTAGCTTTTTTTTTGTAGAATTCTCCCAATCACAAAAATTGATGACATTAACAGAAATATTTTACATATATATTTGAAATTAGAGACTGTGCAGTTTTCGGTATGCGCATACAAACTAGATCTCAACATGATAATAACGTTTAGTATCGGCAGTGACCGGTGCAGTAATAACAGCCGAGTGCCAGATAAAATCGACTTTTACGCCGTCCTGTTTCTTTCTTCAGTTTCAAATAAAATAGAGCTTCCACACGTTTTTAATAGTGTTTTTTTTTAATAACTCGGATACTTTAATGAAAATTCAATGGAATTGTTCTATAGATATGTTGTTGTATCCATTGATATTGGCCTATTGCTGTTTATTTTTAACGTTCTCCTAAACAAATGCTAAAGGTGAAAGATTTGTTGTTTCAATTTAATAATCGACTATTTGTAATTTAAATAGAATAGAGTTTCGTTATAGTTCAACTAAATTTAGGCATATGCCTATTCTATTACTCATTCTCGTTTATAAAACCAAAAAAAAACCGTAATGATTCACTTAAAACTGATTGTTGATAACAGTAAATTTGATAAATGATGAACTTTTGACTGATAAAATAGTTTGTCTCAAGACAAAACTAGTTTCTGTTCAAGTTTCCTACAGGAAATTGAATAGAATTATTATTAACATATTTTTTAACGCCTGTATAAATTTTATGGCTTTTAAAATGCCAATAAATATCCTTTTTATTGGTATATTAAGATTTATGGTAGTTACTGTTGATTCTGTTACTGAAAAATAAATATTTTCCTTAATCAAAATCAAATTTTAATAAAATCCATCGAAATCAATGATTGAAAGAGAAAAAAAATCCAATCCTACTTGAATCCTGTCCTATATTTAAAAGGATATTAGTTATAAGTGGGGGTGGTGGATGTGTTGGCAAAATTCCAAAGTATTCACCGACATTTTGGCGACATTGAAGCACCCTTATTTTTAACAATTTGCCATTTATACAATAATACCTTTTACGAATAGAAGTACAATATAAAAAGTTTGAAAATACACCCATTGTCAGTATATTTTTTTTGTTAATAGAGTTTATCCGCTTCGATATGATGTAATTTTGAGGGATTTGAAGTTTGTTATACTTTTTCCAGAATAATTGATAACACTGGTCCAATTGTCAATCAAATAATGACCTCAGGAACATCATCACCAACTCCAACCGATTCACCATCATTATCACAAAGACCATTATTAACAACAGTACAACCGTTGAAAAAAACTGTCGGATTTGAAACTTCTACAGCACAAAATAACAATGATGAAACTAAAAATGCTAAAGATCCAGAAAAGTAAGCCATACATCTATTGTAGTACTTATCGATAATTGACATAGTTTGGTAGATCATATTGTTGATACAATAATTGTTCTATTTGTATATATATTGTATTTTATTATATTTCAAGTACGGTCCTGGGACTTTGCGGATCTTATTCGGGCAACGTCGCTTTAGCGTCAGCGTCGGTTTTTCCTCTTCAATTTTACACATCCACCTGGATCAGTCTGTATTGAGATTATTTTAGTTTGTTGTATGGTCGAAGTGAATTGTGTCTATTTAATGTCTATTCAAACGTATTATTATCATTGTTATTGAAAATAATTGTATAAAACTATAAAATTGAAGTAGTGCTGCACATGGCAGGTGACGTTTCACCGGTAAAATAAATCATTTATTTTACGACAATTTTATGAAACAAAAAAAAAAACTCACGCACAATTTCATTGATAATTTATTGTGTACGAAAGAAATTATATTAATCAAAAAAATAATTAGAAATAGAGTGGAATATGTTATTTATAATTTAATTTACGTGCCATTTCATTTTCTAAATAAACAATTATTAGTAAAATTGAAAATTAGCTAGTACTAAAAATAGTTGAATATTTGAAAGTTTGCGCTTTTTCTAACACTTCGGTTTTGGTTGTAATAATAATTATATAACCATCATTATAAATTAATATTGGAAGTTGATTGATTTCGGTAACATACAGTATTTAAATATATGTATTATATAAGTATGTTATATAAAAGAAATAGGTTTATAATTAACTTGTATGGAAACGAATACAGTATCGTTGGTTGAATTTATTTGTTTTTATTTCTTATATTATGTGGTTTGTAATTAACTGGATGATTCTAATGAAAATTACGTTATTATTCCAAATTATCACCATATAAAATTTTAACTATGTTAATTTTATAATTGACTTTTATCTTGAACAATTTTGTTGTTGTTTCCCTTTTTACAGTTTAACGCTGCGAGAGAAACGCAGCCGTTTAACACAACCCCGAATGAGTCTTCTTGGTCGACCACTGAATTATAGAGCTTCACGGCGGGATGCTCGATATAGACGTATACAAAGTCGTGTATACAATTTCCTGGAGAGACCAAGGGGAGTCGCCATATTCTACCATATGGTAGTGTGAGTAACTAGGTCCTTATAATACAATTTTCATTTTTTTTTATTCAACAATAAATACGATTTTCCTATTGTTGTCCAATTGGGGATGTTATTTAATTCAAACCTACAAGGGTTGTTGTTTGTAATATTATTGAATTAGGTATTTGTAAACAATCTGAAAATAAATCTATATCGTATTACCGTCAGATAACAGAAGAAGTAATAAATTTGATGGAAAGATAATAAAAGACAACTCTATATCAAAAATGAATTATTTACGTTTTGTTTGTTTTGTTTTTTCTAAAACAAAACGAAATCACATTGTATGCTTGTGCTAGGATTTTCGCAATTTACCTTTAGAATTCTTAATGCAACCATATAATGAATTATTCAAATTCGCCGTTATGGCAAAATTCCACAACACCAATCATCAAATCATCCAAATAAAATATAAATTTTATAATTTGCTTTTGTTTTGGTTTGATTTATTTGTTTGAAATAAATCTAAATTGCAGATTTCTCATGGTATTTGCCTGTTTAACATTAAGTGTATTTTCAACTATAGAACCTTATGAAGAATTAACGGCAGTCATATTATTTTATATGGAAATGTTTGTTGTTATTTGGTTTACAATAGAATTCGGTTTAAGGTGAGTGTTTTTGCAAAACAACTAATAAATACAGTAGGGTTCTTTCGGGTAGTTTCCTTTGAAATAAACGTCCGAAATATTGACGGAACTCGTTTGGAATTCAATATAAAGTTGTCTATCTTTATAAAATATCGACTCAATCAAATTCAATGAGACTTTGGGTGAATATAGAATTCAGAAGTCGCTTTTACTTTGTACCAAAACGTTTATATTTCAATTTTGTTAATTTATTCGAATAATTAAATGGAATACACAAATAAAATCCATATATCGAGACATTTATCTACTAATTCTAGTCTAGAATTCGATTTAGAAACGTTTATATGTTTGAAACGCGCAACTAGTTGGAAAGTTAAACAATACATCGTATTAATTTTAAATGAAATAAAGTAGAAAAGCTGTTGGTTATACGCCAACAAAACGAAAATAATTGGGATATCAATAATTCGTATATAATAAGACATTCTAATATTTTCTAAATTCTTAATGCATAATTTGAATTTAATCATCTGTTTTGGAACGGTTCACATATGCGATCAACTCGTGGAATCACACAACATTGCCAAAATAGTTGGAATAGTTTTAATTTATTAGTTTTTATTCAACGATAAATGTTTAATTGTTCAATAATTTAAATAAATATGTACACATTTCAATTTGAAACATTTATATACCTATATATTTACTTACATAGTATATTTATCTTATTATTGATTTAGATGTTTGATAACGATGGCAAGCTTTCTTGTTGGAAATGGATTATATTATACACGTAATTTATATAAGGGATTCATTTTATATTGATCTTTCGTGCCGCTTTCAATGATAATGGGGGAAACTTAATTTTCGTCTCCAATTATTAAAATGAATGTCCTCCAGTTCTTCTACATCATAATATTATTATATAAAATATTGACTGTCCAAATTGATAACAATTCTATATCTTACCGCTTTGTATAATTAATTGAAATGATAAATCTAGAAGGATACAACATGTATAGCATAATATTAAAAATATTTTTCCGAATTAAAGATGCGGAAAATATAAGATCAAAGGGAAAATCAAAAACAAATATATAAATATAGATGCTTTAAATTATTTACACTGAAAGAATTCAAAATAAGAATCGAAATATATATTATCGTTCCTTGATTGAAGTAATGCTTCAGTTTTACACAGTCGAACATTATTTACGTCTCTACCGATATTCTATTTACAATTTATTGGGTAATAAATTGACGTTGCAATTCCGAAACAAGGATTGATTATTAATTGCTCATTGTATTGACTATTTCTCCGTTCATTACTCCGATGTTGTCTTTACTCCAAAACAATTCTCAATGAATTGTATTTATAAATTTATTTTTTGTTTGTTTTTGTTTTTTTTATACGTTAGACTTTGGTCGTCAGGATGCCGTTCACGTTACCAAGGCTACATTGGTCGCCTGAAATTTCTAAGACGTCCGTTTTGTATTATCGGTTCGTATTCGAAATTTAATTACAAACAAAAGTTTGTCGAATCATTAATAACTTTTAGATGTCGTAACAATAATTGCGTCAATTGTCGTACTTGGTATGAGATCGCGAGGCCCTTTAGCTACAAGCGCCCTACGTGGCCTAAGATTTTTCCAAATACTTCGAATGGTACGTATGGATCGACGTGGCGGTACATGGAAATTATTAGGTTCAGTTGTTTATGCACATAGACAAGTAATTAGTCAATTAAAAGAAATCATAATTATTATAATAATGAGGATGGTAATTATTTTTAGGAACTTATAACTACTCTTTATATCGGATTTTTAGGCCTAATATTTGCATCGTTTCTAGTCTTCCTTGCTGAAAAAGATGTTAATAAGAAATTTTCGAATTTTGCACAAGCATTATGGTGGGGTGTGGTAATTCGAATTATTAATTCTAAATAGATAAATTCTTATAATAATAAACAATTTTAGATAACATTATGTACAGTAGGTTATGGGGATATGGTACCTGAAACATGGCAAGGGAAAATTATTGCTTCATTTTGTGCATTACTTGGCATCTCATTTTTCGCATTACCAGCTGTAATTATCAACTAATTAATTAATTATTAAATTTTAAATAGATGATATTAAATGGATTGTTGTTTTTTTTTTTGTTTTTTTTGTTGTCATTTAAGGGTATTTTAGGTTCTGGTTTTGCTTTAAAAGTTCAACAACAACAACGACAAAAGCATATGATTAGACGACGACAACCGGCAGCTACTTTAATACAATCATTATGGAGATGTTATGCAGCCGATGAACATTCCCTATCAGTTGCTACATGGAAAATCCATCAAGTACCATTACCAAGTCCACCATCGTAAGTGAAATTTTTAATCAATCAATTATTATATAACTTATATATCCATTTATTATTGATGATTATAAAAACAAAAATAACCATTACATATAGCTTGGAATTTATTTTTAAAAAACAACACAATTTTAGTTTTGTTTTTGTTTTTTCAAAAACTTCTATTTCTGTCTTATTTCCTACTAATCTATTGCACGTATACCAGAACTAAATTACAAGAAAATGATAAGACAGCTGAGAATATACAGACACTTTCCTCCGTTGTGTAAGTTTAATTCTATATATAAAAAAAAATAGCATGTACTTATATACTTGATATAGGTACTTATATACCCGTTTTATTTTCTGCATGATCTCTCTATAATTAACTCTTTTCTTTTATTTGAATATAATATCGTTTAACTATAAATAAATCAATAAACGAGATGTTTTTTTATATAAATGCATGATTTATTTTGTATGGTAATTACTTTGCTCCATAATAAATTTCGATCGTTAAAGAAGGTAACGCGTTAACTAATTATATTTTGATTAATGGGCAAGGTAGTTTAGCCGTACAATTTTTATAATTTCTTTATTCTCTTTAAATCGATCAATTCTAGAATTAATATCGTTGAATTTGAATGATTTCAGAAGAGTTTCAAGTAGTTTCAAACATAATGCATCATTTGTTAGTCGTTTACCAACGATACGTCGCCATAAAAGTACTTCACTACATTCACCATCTATGCATAAAACACCACCACGTGGTGGTAGAAGTTTTGTTGATATAAATGCTTCCGCTGAAAATTTAGGTAATCTTTCAACAACTGGGGAAAATTATCTCAATCATCTAGAAGTAGATATATTTTTTTTTTTGTTTACTTTCTTTGGCGCTTTTCCATTTTACATTATTATAGTTTAATTATTTATAATAAATACACTAGAAACTAATTATTCTCATTTATTAGGTAATGTTAATGTGAACGGCACTCGAAATTTGAATGGCAGTCATAGTGAAGATTCGGTAGCTGAAACGATCTTATCGAAGAAGAATTCAGACGGTAAGTTCTATATTTAATTACCAATTACTATTTTGTAAACAATAGTATATAGTAAATGTTATATTTTTAGATTAAATGTTACAAGAAAAAAAAATTATTATATAATATAGTTTATTTTTATGATTTAGTTAAAAAAAATAAAATAGATGTGGGTGTTTATTAGTTATTTGAATTTAGGAATATCCCTTGATTTTTGGCAATCTCTCAGGGGTTATTTTAAATTATAAATCCTTTTTTTTTTTTGGTCTGTGTTTGTGTATATCTAATATATTTTATGTATAAATTTGATTTTTTATTAAACCAGATGAGGATGAAGAGCCCCGTTATATTCAATTAACAAATCAACATAAAGGGGCCATTCGGGCAATTCGAAAGGTGGGTAATTTGCATAATTTCTCCCCTCCAACAATAATAATAATAAATAATTTGAATTACAATTAGAAACTTTGAAAAAAAAAAACATCCAGCAATTAAAATTCATTCAATTCCAATCGATAGATTTGATTTTTTTATTTATTTATTTATTTATTTTTAAAATAATAAAATAGACAATCAGTAATATTGATTCTATATTTAATTATTCATTTAGATGAAGTATTTTGTAGCAAGGCGTAAATTTAAAGAAGCTTTGAAACCGTACGATGTCAAAGATGTAATTGAACAATATTCAGCTGGTCATGTCGATTTACTTGGCAGAGTGAAAAATGTTCAAACTAGGTACATTATAGTCGGTTAGATATGTGGAATTTAATTGTTTTTATTTTATTGATAACGAATAATTTGTCAATCAACCTTTTATTTTGGTTTTTGTATGTTTTTTGTGTATTTGTCATGTAATTTCCAGCTATTTTTATAACCGAATATGTCTCTTTTACAATTTAGATTTCACTAACAATAACTGTTATGAGCATGATGTGTTGTTGATATACATACAATTGGAATGACGGAAATATTAACAACAGAGCAATCGATATTTTTTCGATATATTAATATAATAATCGTCTATTTATTTAAAAATTACAAATGGAATTCAATTATTACCAATTTTGCTCTATAAGATTCTCTAATAAATGTTAAAATACGAATCATGAGCGAACTAAATATTTATCTGATTAAATAGAATAAATACAACTGCACAGTGCCGTAATAAGGGCGTGGCGAAAGAGGCACCCACCACGGGCGCAAAATGAAAGATACCGTCCCGATCGAGAGTAGCCTTTGTGTTTTACAAGAACAACCGTCCTTAATTAATCGTAGTATAGGACGAGTGAGTGGCACATTTCAGTGTAAATAGTACGGTTTGGCAATGTAAATTGAGACAGGTGCTCTATTCCTTATACTTTTAGCCCAAATTTTCATAAGGCAACTAACAATAAGTTTGAGGTGTTACTAAAGAACGGACTTAGAATACCGAGCATGGATGGGAAAATTTTAATTTCCTCCTCAACTTGTTCCATGTTTTGAGGTTTCTAACATGGTTTATTGATTGGAAGAAAAATTTAATTTATAGTTCTGTGAATTATTGGCTGTAACGTTTTTGGGGCTTAAGGAACTACTAATATTATTGCTAAACTATAGGATTTACACAAAACTGGATTGTACCGCTCGCGTTTTTGAGAGTACGAGGTATGGCGTCAGTGCCAATTGTAAGAGACGTTACATTGAAATGATTTACGTCGAGGCGCAAATTAGACACTTGCCACTGGCACTATATATCCCCGTTACGGCACTGCAACTGCATTTTGCAAATTAGTCATGACTTTTATTGCTATCTTTGATGTTGAATAATTTATTAAATCCCTTGCTATGTTTACTATTTTATTCGTTTATTTTGGCATATTTGCCGTATTTCATGTAATTCGTGGTAATTATTTTTTTATTTTAAATTTAAATATAAAAACCGAACCATATGTTTATAAAGACTAAATATCGCCATAGGACTATTTCTAATTTAGACGCTGATTGCTCTGTAAATTTAAAGTAAATGTGTCGACGTTACAAAAAAAAAAATAATTAGAAACATGTGTAAATAAGTCTACGTATTGATAGATTTAAATAACTGTGGAAAAAAATATAGAATTTCAAAAATATCTATCGTTGAAAATGACTTATTACATTTGTATGTAAGTAATACTTACGCTTTATGTATGTACCTATATAGCTCAAGTATTTTGTGGCACGAAAGAAGTTTAAAGAGGCACTGAAACCGTATGATGTTAAAGATGTTATTGAACAATATTCTTCTGGACATGCTGATCTTTTGAATAGAGTGAAAAATTTACAGTTCAGGTAAGAATCCTGAACTTTACAATTTGGAAAAAATCAATAAAACGGATATTCCGCTGACTATAAAAAATAGAAAAGCAAACACAAATACCTGTTAAACACAATCACATTGTGTCTGTGTGTGTGCGTGTGTGTTTGTTATGTGGAGCCTCTAAGGGTGCAAATTACATATAAATAATCAAATGTGTTTACAATATGAGGAAGGCGAAATATTTGTAAAGTTATTGTTGATATTTGAAACTATTTCACTTTATTATTGTTATTTTTTTTTTCTTTGAATGGCTTGTGGTGTGTTTGCTAAATGTGTGTATGCTTATCTGTATATATG
This sequence comes from Zonitis immaculata, assembly GCA_037414775.1. Lineage (NCBI taxonomy): Eukaryota > Metazoa > Arthropoda > Insecta > Coleoptera > Meloidae > Zonitis > Zonitis immaculata. The sequence continues at coordinate 47,469 of JAZBGX010000038.1, forward strand.
TATGCGTATTTATTTAGCATGTTAGTTTTAGCTAGAAATTTGGAATAAAAATAATGAATTTATAATAAGACTGACAATGAATTAACTGTTATAGATTAGATCAGATACTTGGTAAACAAGGTTCCAAAGCGAAAGACGTATATGCTTCCAAAATAAGTTTAGCTTCTAGAGTCGTTAAAGTTGAAAGACAAGTAAATTGAATTTATTAAAATTCATTTATTATATAATTTATTCGAAATTCGATAATTCTAGGTAGACGATATTGAATCAAAAATCGACCAACTTTTAGAGCTTTATATGGAGGATCGTAAACGCTTTTTCACATTACCTTATACGGTACAATCAAATTTCAATAAAAACTCGTCGAATTTATTGGTTGAAACAACAACAAAAACACCAACAGTATTAAAACCAAAACCAATACTGATTGATAAACAAGCATCAGAACCATGTTCGCCTAGTTCAAAACATTTTACTGAACAACCAACATTAACATCAACATCAACAACTACCACAACAACGACAACTGTATTACGGCGACCAATGCATCGTGGCTTTTCCGATTTAGGTAATCGACTTAAAAAACGTGTTACACTAAGGTAATTATACTAATAAAACAAATTGAAATATCAAATGATGATATGTTACATATTATTTTATAGTTCACCATATGATGGAGAAGTTGTTATTGTTGTACCACCATTAAATCCGACAGCACAATCATCAACAACAGAATCAAAAACTGTTAATATTGCTGATTTACAGAACCAAAATAACGACAATTTATTAAAGACTACCATGGAATATTCAGGTAAATCGAAATAGCAATTGATCTACATTTAATACTTCAATAGATAAGTTGTATATACAATCGTCAAATTTAAATTGCAATAAACGAAATGGATTTGTAGAAGATAGATGTGCCAAATTTAGGTTTTATACAATACCGTTTGTATAATCTCACAATCAGATTATTTATCGAAAAATCGACAAATTGTAAGATTATGCAATCAGATGGAATTGGCCAAGTTCAATTTGATTTGATTTATTGTATCGACTTATTATAATCCGAGCACGTATTTTCTGGTTAAATGCAATATTTTCTTTTTGTTATTTTTTTTCTAGGATCCGACCAACTGACATTGGAAACAGATGAGGACTTTATAAATGTTGTTGACAATACAACAGAACAATCAGAGATTTTAATTGCACCAATAATATTAGATTCATCCGCAGAAGCTTATAGTGAAAATATTAATTTAACACAATTATCACCAGATTATAGAAATAAAAACGAAAGTATATGATATCTGGTTATACAAATTTATTAAATAATAATCAATCGAAAAAAAAAATTAATACAAATAATAGAAGATTTTTAATTATTAAAAGACGACGCTATTAATTAGAATTAATTGAAGAAGATAAAATATATAATTCTAAAAATATAAATATTTTAATATGTACTGAACTTAGGGCACAATAATGACGCTTATTTACGAATAATTAAATCCTTTATACTCAAATTTCTATAGGTATAGACGAAAGCAACAAAAAAAATTAATTAACGAATTAGAATATCTTGCCAAATTTAAATTGTTGATTCAAATTCATCTGACACTGTAAAGAATATTCCATTATGAAAAGGCTATTTTTATTAACTTTGCACAGTGGACCACCCCTGACAATATTAGAAAGCTTTTACTATTGACAAATACACTTATAAAATGTTAACTATACTTTTTATAATGGAATACGAATGTTAATAGTTATATTTAAATTATAATTTTCTCATAATACTATGAATATCTAAATTAATCAATAGAATTGTTTTGCTAGTTAATTTTTAGAGAACTGTTTTATTTAAACTATATTTTAATAAATTTGCTTTGAAGGGACCAGATGAAATTGAAGACAAATTATAAACAATTATCAAAGCATGCGATAGAAAATTTTCAACTTGCGAAATACATATTATGAGAATATTGATTATAGATAACAAATAGTAGAGTAGCAGTAATTAAAATATTCATTTAAATTGTTAATATTTTATACACGATATTCCATCGAAATTTAAACAATTTAGTTTCAATTATTAATAATATGTTTTTGTTATTTTAATTAATAGAATTCTCTTTGGTGCTGTGATTTAATTTATATTATATCATATTTGTAAATAGATGAACATTCAACGAAATGCAGCAAGGAAAAACAAAGTTTTGTCACCCAAAGTGCTCTAAATTATAATTATTAACCATAATTAGATAATAGACGTTTACTTTTCTCATTTGTTATCAATCAAATTACATGGTTAATTATTTTGTGTTAGTTGATTATATTTGTTTTTTGATGATAATATTAATTAATAAATAAAACAAAATATTACAAATATCATTTAACTGTTTATAAATTAAAAAACTAGATACTCTGAAATCGAAAAACGTTACGCTTGTTAATTATTTGGAAAAGACGTATAGTTTTTCGATCTTATTATAATGAATTAAATTTAATATCGAAGCTAATTGGAAATTATGTTAGTTATGTAGTACAATTAATTGCAATGCTAAGAAAATCTTCAAAACCAATTGAAATAACACCTTTCATTTCTGTATCTCTATTACGAAATGCTTCTGTAAAACGTTGAATTTGTACACAAACAACAATAAATTGATCGACAGACATTCGTTTATGATATTGTAAATCACTTTTAGCAATTAGAAATTTTATAAAATCCGGCGAAAACTTGAAGCCCATTTGTTGAAATGCTATAAAATATATTTATAAAATCAATAATTTTCAAAATACATATATAAATACTACCTTGTCCTAACTCCTCTTCTTCAATATGACCAGAATGATCACGATCGTAATTTTTAAATACAGCCAACCATTGATTTATGTAATTAAATAATTGTTGAAATTCATTTACATCAATTGTACCAGATTTATCTTTATCGAACATTCCGATCATTAACATACATGCTGTATCTGAGAAATTATTGCCTTGTCCATTAACTAATGCACTTTGTAATTCTTTCCAATTAATATGACCGGAATGATCACGATCGACACTATGAAACCATTGTTGAACATCTGAACGTACTTCTTGTTGATGTCCATAACCAAAGTTTTGAGCAGGATATCCACCGCTCTAATGATAATTAACTCAAATTATGTTGAATTAATAATTAATTAATTTACTTACACCGTACATTATTATTAATTTTATCAATTGATATTTAGCTAAACACTTTTGTAATGATTAACAAAAATCAAGGTTATGTTAAATCTGACAATGGAATGTTGCATTATGGGAGAGAAGTCTGCACCAAAATATATGGTTGCATAACAATCAGGAGCTGGATTTACGATCTATAGGTCTATAACATCTTCGGACATTAGTAAATCTTAGTAATTTAAGTTTCCGTAAGATGTCTAAACTGCGGAGCCAAATTTAAATTTTTATTATTTATTCATTTCATTTTAATGTAATTTTTGACGTTTGTTTCTCAACTTGTGAGTGTTAATTAATTAATTACGTAATTGCCAGTAATTCTATCTTGTTAATCCCACCCAATACTAGTTATCTATTGTCCAATTATATAAGTTCGGTATATATAATTAAAACAACAAGAATTAAGCACATTTCCCATTTTATTACTGAAGAATACATATTAAAATATTGATTGTATTTATTTTTTTTGTAATAGTTTGAATTGAGTTTTCGACAAAATTACATGTAATGATACTAACATCAAGCTGCAACTGACATAATTAATCCAAATTTTCAAATTAAATACCATAAGCTTGATTGTAGAACAATACAAAAAAATGTATATCTAATATAAATTATTCTGTATTGCCTTACAAAGAGCTGCAGGATTTTATCTCTTTCAATGTTTTCTTTTATCAAACAATTTTATAATGTTAACGCTTTTGAAAGTAAAAGCAACATAAACTTAAGTAATTATATTTGATAAGAAAAAAATTTAACCATACCAAATGAGATATTTCAAGAAGGGCAACATGTATACGTTGATCAAAAATTAAATATATAACTCGACTGCAAGAATTTTATTTTAAGAAATGACTGTTTTTACAGGTTGCTCTTAATAATTATTCATATATTTTTAGTGTTATAATAAAAGTAATTAAACCGAAAATAATAATTTAAATATAATTGAACAATCACAAATCACATAAAATGTATAAATTGATTTTATTTCTTTGGATAATCAAAAAAAAAAATCTATTCTTTTAGTAAATTATGTTTACCTTCATGTGAATTGTGAAAATTCCTGTGACAGTATTCTGCTGCCCCCGCCTATTATCACTTAGCAATCAAAGAATTAATCAAAAATTATATACCAAATTACATGTTACCGTTTGCAAAACTACACATGATAAAAGTTCTAAACATCTAAACATAGCAAACTTTTTTTTTCAAATATAAGGTATTTATATTTATTGTTTGTTGGACTGTCCCATTTAACAAATATTTGTTGCAATTGCTGTTATTTATATTGTTCAACAATTAATTATTACAATCATACAATCATTATTTTTTTTTGAGACATCCAAGAACAAAAATCATTTATATTATCAATATATTTCTCCAATTTCAATTTAAATAAAACAAAATAGATTTTGAAAAATTTATTTCATATCAGACAAATATACATATTTGCCAGATACAACAGAAAACAAGTAGAGCTGATAGCAGTTTATTTTAATACATATTCATACATTTATATATAGCACATCCAAAGTGATTTGACGGTAAACAAGGGGGAAGGCAGATACGGTCCATGCAGCGGAGTGCAAAATAATTATGTGGACTAAGGTACAGGCTCTCATCATTTTTTATTTTTTTTGTTTTAATGTATAAAGAGGTAAAGGTATGATTTTATTTTTTTCCTGGAGATTTCAACAATGGACGAATACAAAAAAATATATAACTAAAACATTGTTATTAAATAATATTTAATAGTTAACAAGTTAGAAATTAGGATTGACTTAATTTTCTTTTTTCTTTTTTAAATAAATTACAATGTGGAAATGAAATGAGTTACAAAAAAAATATATAGTAAAGAAAATAAATCAAATATAAAGTAAAGCTCACTTAATCACACAACTTCTAGCAGTAATAAATTGAGAAGAATAAAATAAAAATTATGATTCATTAAAATTTGTTTGATTTTTTTTTTGTGGTTGTGTGAAAATGTGACAATATGTATAATTAAAATTATAACGGTTTTACATCTCCTAAAAACATGTTAAATATTAAGTTTCATTTGAAACTTATTACTTAAAAACTGTCAATGAAACTTCACAACCAAGTTCCACGAATACGTTAACTTACATGAAACTTCATTTTTAACGAATAATCTTAAAACGGACGACACACTTCAATTATCACCAGTCTCTTGAGGTTCATCCGCTTCACCCTTTATAAAGTACATAAAATAAAAAATTAATATTTGATTCAATTATTTCAAGTTTCGAATACCTGTGTATCACTCGTCCATAATGTAAGGTTATCTCGGAGAAGCTGCATAATGAGAGTGCTGTCTTTGTATGAATCTTCATTTAATGTGTCTAACTCCGCTATTGCATCATCGAATGCCTATAAACATCGAGAAGATAATGTTATTGAAATTAACAACTGAATTAAAAGAAAGTAATATAAAAAATGCCCCTCAAAAAAAATATTTGTTAGTAATTGCAGGCAGAATTATTGTGGCATTTTTGTATATACAATTTACACATATATTTTTTAAAATGGTTAAAAATCACACTTTGTTTTGGTGTTAAAGTAAACACAAATAACACATCTATATAACCTGTTTGGCTAGATGGCAGGCACGAGCTGGTGAATTGATTATTTCATAATAAAACACAGAGAAATTTAATGCAAGTCCTAGACGTATCGGATGTGTTGATTGCATTTTCGATTTTGCAATATCAAATGCTTCTTGGTATGCCTTTTGTGAATCTTCAACCACTTCTGCATAAGACGATTAAAAATTACTACTTTTACTTTGTTCATTAATTAATTATTAATATTCAATTTATGAGTAAATAATAATGATTATAATTAAAATAATATGCCACCATCTTCATGATTCTGCCCCCAATCACTAAGAAAAATTAACTTGAGAGGTGCAAGGTAGTTTTATACAAATATATTAACCTGTTTAGCTAACTGACAAGCCTTGTCTGGTGAATTTAATATCTCATAATAGAAGACTGAGAAGTTAAGGGCTAGCCCTAATCTGATTGGATGTGTGGGCGTCATTTTGGCCTTTGAAATTTCAAAAGCGTCTTGATAAGCCTTTTGTGAATAATCGACGACAGCTGAAATCGTCCGAAATCAAATGGTATTTTAAGAAAATATGATCAACAAATTTCATTGATCTTATTCAAAAATAAATAAAAATTTTGTAAAAATAAACAAAATCCTATAATAACTCAATTAATTATAAATATAATTTACCGTTTCTTGTGTCCCCTGTTGCTACTTCAGCTAAATATCGGTAATAATCACCTTTCATCTTCAAATAAAAAACTTTTGATTCTGCATTACTTGCTTTAGGGATCAAATATTTATCCAAAAGACCCTGAAGAATAATTTTTTATGTTAAAAAATGATTGAACCATTTTTTTAAAATTATTATTATTAACAAATTCATTAATTATAATCAGTATAAGTGAATTTCCCCAATGGAATTTCAGAAGAACGAAAGTTTTAATCAAAAAACATCATTTAATTTATTGTATATAAATAAGAGAAAGAAAAATGTAATAAGATCGTTGACTTACAAGGACGTCATCGCAGATTTCTCTTAATTCTTTTTCAACTTTTTCTCGATATTCTTTGGCCATCTGCTGTTTTCGTTCTGAGCCTTCAGTCTTTTGTTCAATTGAAGATATAACTCTCCATGAAGACCTTCTAGCTCCAACAACATTCTTATATGCAACTGATAGAAGATTTCTTTCTTCATTGCTCAATTCTACACCTGTTTCTGTTACAGATTTCATAGCTGATGCCATATCATCATACCTTTCTGCTTGTTCAGCAAGTTTTGCCCTTTGTACCAACTCATCCTTGTCAGGAACCGACATTTTGATCTAATTCTAATCTAAACAATAATTTTTTGAAAATATTTAAAATTCAATATCAAAGTAGGACTACTAGCAGCAGTTGTCACATCAATTGAAAGGATTGCACAAGAATTTTGCTTTTTTTAGATATTTATGGAAACGGTAAAATGAATATTTATTCCAAGTTTTTAAAAATCATAATGTGAACTAATCGGTTGATAATAATTATATATTGTGCGTATTATAATCGTGGTAAAAGATAAAATTCATAACATCATATTGATTGAAATGGTAAGTATCAAACGAATGTTTATTATTGAAATTTGATGGGTTTATTAAAGATTTTTATAAAAAAAATAAATATTTTTTAAAATAATTCACTGAAAATTAAGTTCAGTGTTCTGACGAATTTTCCGATAATTTCTATAAATAGCCATTATATTATATCGTCAAACACTAAAGCAATGAGAAAGCTTCGTATCTACCCTGAGTGTGTCAATAAATGGAATTACTGGGCTTACACACATATACATTTACGATTAAATATAGATATAATATATTAAGATATTACAAATTTTAGACGCAGACATAGATAAACCTGGATAGCCGTAAGTTGCGAGAAGTAGCGGCTCTGTTTCTGTTCAACAATATGGCGTCTGCCACACCTTTTAATCTAATGCGTAGTTAGATTCTCAACGATTTAAAAAATTATAATAATTATTTGTAAACGGTAAACAATTATCGAGTATCGTTGATGTTGTATGATGTCGATTGGAAAAATATTTATGGCAGCCGGCTAATGTCAATGGTCTAAATTGTATTAGACTTCCATTGAACATGATGCATATAAAAGGAATTTAGAGGCAATTTAATAAAATTGATGTCGCTATTGAATTATGAAAAATATTTGAATAATTCGATTAGAAAATAGTTTCACTAATTATTAATAGAAATTAATTGATTTGGGGAATATTTGATTTTTTTTTTTATATAATTCTTGAAGGTCAATCGTTCCATGGCGACTAGATTCATTCTCGTTCTGCACAACAAAAATGTGGCACGTTGTTTCTAACAATTGTTTTATATAGGTTTGTCACAAATTGTATTTAATTAATTTATAATTGATAATTTAACACAAACTTACAATATTATTGAATAATTTTAATTATATTCCTCTCTATCAGACGATGCCGAAGAGCCACACTATAACAGACGACAAGGACTAGAACACGACTACACGGATTACGGATCGATCTTTGAGCAATAGAGCGCACCGCGTGTAATGGCGGCGGTTAGCAGTGACTTACAACTACGGAAAATCCACCCGGCTTTTATTCAATCAAACAAAATTTTTATATGCAATACACATAATACACGTGAATTTTAATTAAAAATTGTTATTATAATAAATTAATGGAATAAATACGAATATTGTACTCACTTATTATAGATAAATTGATGACTCTATTTTATATGTTCAAGAATTGACTGAAAATTTTGTGTAACCAGTAACCAGCTACTAGCTATCCAACTCTCTCAACTCTCATACGCGTCAATCTAACCGAACAAATACGAAGATAGAATAACGTTGGAAAACCTACATTTTCTCTCTTGTTAAATAAAGATAAAGCATACACTACCAAAATTATCAATTTATATTCCCCTAAAGAAACACTGAAATTTCAAAATTACCTCCATTTATACGAACACTGCAAAATTTTACTGCAGTAATACTAATTAATATAATAAATAAAATATTATATTCTAGATGATAATTAATAAAAGAAATTTCTATAAGGAAAATGATAGTCGAAATTTTTATTAATACAATCAAATGCATTATTGAATCATACGATTTATAAAAGTATGACTCATGACTCATGACCATTCATACCATTACTCATCCTTATTCAACAACTTATTTGTTGGTATTTTCTGAAGAAATACCAGATTAATAACAAAACTTTATGCTCTAATTAATCGCTTATTAGGTTTTTGAGACAAAATCCATTTAGGTATTTGGCTAGTATATAAATCAATTTTTGGTATTCGATACTTTTTTTTCCGCTGCAATTGAAATATTTTTTTCCGAGTATCGATAAGAAAAATTCTTTGTAACGTTTTAACAATAACAATTACTACAAAAGAAATATGTACTATGCAACGGGAAAATTCCATAATAAATGCTTTTTTGAAACGATAATTATGTAATATTTACGTAAAATTAATTTGACATTTTTTTCGACAGAAACTATACATATGTATATATGTACGTAAAATAACCCATTAGATAAAATTACCTTATTTGAATATTTCGGTATTTAAATAAATTCCTTTGAATATGTGAATACTATTCAAATGAATGAAGAAATAACGGATTTTCTCCAAATTGGGTAAAAATGAACGTTAAGAATTTCTGCAAATAAATTAAGAAATTGAGGTCATTATAATAATGGAACATATGCTATTAAAGAAATTTCATGAACTGAATATATATTGAATATTATTATTATTATTATTACTATCAATTTAAAAGGAATATTTATGTTAAATAATTTATATTCGGATTTATAAATTAGTTTGCTGTCATGTCGCTATATTCGACAGGTTATAGGTTTTTGTCCGACATATTGCTAATAAAAAAACTTCCTCCATTATCAACATTTTTGCGCTTGCGTAAAACATTAACATTTAGTTATTAAAACTTCTGATAGAGTTCGTTTTAGTCGCAGAGTAGTCAAGGACGAGTTATTATGACGTATAATGTCCCAGATAGAACTTAAGTCGTGGCTACACTGGGTCGATCATCTATAAATCCATTTATTTATTATATAATTTACTGTTATCATCATAATTATTAGCGTTATTAATTTATTTATTATTAAAAAAAAATACATATTGCTGTTGTAGATCGCTTCTTGTGTCCTATTTAATAGAATCAGTTGCCAGCCTGCTAGCAGGAATTAAATCTATGACGTCGGTGAAATTTTGATTCTCCCGCTCTTCTTGAACTAAATAAGGTTAGTTTCATCTATCTATAACTATTTGCTTAAATTTAAGAAATAATTTAGTAATAGAAACAATTTGGATTGGTTTAATTGATTATACTTTTAAAAATTTGCTCTACACATTGAAAATGTTTACAAGGAAGCTGATTAGCGTTTCTAAGGTAATCTGTTTTGTTATCGATAAATATAATTTGTATATATATATTTATTTGTTTTTAGTTTTTGAGAATTAGATGTATGGACGAGAATAAACGTAATTTAGGTTTAGTACCAATTGTTATTGAACAAACTGGACGTGGTGAACGATCATACGATATATATT
>JAZBGX010000038.1:57930-71237 GCA_037414775.1 Zonitis immaculata
TGGTAGTGTTACTGCTGGTTTAGGTATCTATGATACAATGCAATATATTCTTCCACCAGTAGCTACATGGTACTTAATTTTATATCGGATATTATATTTAGATATTATTTATGATTATTTAAGGTGTGTGGGCCAAGCTTGCAGTATGGCATCATTATTATTATCTGCTGGTACGCCTGGAATGAGACATTCTCTACCAAATGCTCGTATAATGATCCATCAACCGTCTGGTGGTGTTCAAGTACGTTTAATATATTATATTATTTATGAATTATTCTAAAATAGACGAAACATTTTAGGGCCAAGCTACTGATATTCAAATACAAGCTGAAGAAATAATCAAGTTGAAAAAACAAATTAACAATTTATATGTTAAACATACAGGATTAGATTTAGATAAAATTGAACAAAGTATGGAACGTGATAAATTTATGAGTCCAAATGAAGCACAGATTTTTGGTATAATCGATAAAGTTCTCACAAGTCCACCAAAAAATAAAAATGATACATCAGATAGTTGATTATTGTAACGTTATTGAATTGAAATAAAATAGAAACAAAACAAAACAAAAAAAAAATGAGAAAATTAATCAATGTGATATAGAATATTTTAATCATAATGTGAAATACATATTTTAATTTTTAAAAAATCTTATATAATATTGCAAACGATAACATTGTCCATTAACTTAGAACGTTCCAGATATGAATATAAAAAAAAATTCTTACATTAGTTTAAACTACATGTAGAATGCTATTTAGAAAATATCGAGAGTAGAGAGAGCTATCTTAATTATTTTAAACTAGTCTAATATCAAAACGTAAAATGCATACCGACTACAATTGTTGTATACAAATAATAAATTACGTGACAATATACACGACTATATTAGTCTCATCAGTACCAGAATTTGTTTTATGATTCAATTAGAATCATTTGTTTCGTACCCTAAATGTTTCTCTTTTAAAAATTATTCGTTCGCTGTTGATTAAATTATTGAATAAAGCATAACTCAGGTACTTAAATAAAAAATAATGGATATAAACGAACTTATCAATGATTATATGATTGATGGTAATTCCGAAACGATATAAAAAAAAATTATACCAATTGAAGTTACTTATAACAAGTAATTTGTCTTCAATAGGTCATCAACAATATTAAAGATATGCAATTCTTGTATTTCGTTTTTTCTTTATATATATATATATATAGCTCTTATCACAACAAGAAAAGTATACTTAAACTAAGTCATGGCCTCGTATTATGTACATGTCATTAGAAAAAAAGAACATTTCTAAATCTATTTACAAAATGAATAAATTTTCCTTATACCCAACCCTTTCAGATTTCACAATATTTTATAATAATATTTATGTGAATTCTGAATACATTATTTTTATTTTAATTAATTATAAATCAGATCATTTTTAAAACGATTAAATTTTGAGATCACTGACCATTTTGTTAATATAACATCAGAAATAAAATGGCCCAACAATTCTTGATTTGGAAAAAAAACACTCATCAATAAAACTATTTAAAAATAGAAAACAATGTAATAAAACATGTATATTGTTGTATTTCTAATGATCATTAAAAATTTCTAATCATATAAATAAAATAAGAAATTCAGTATTAATGATCATCTTTTATATTTTATAAATAAGATCATAAGAAATAATTATAAAAAAAAAACAACATGCTAACAAAAACTAAGATGGATAAAAATGATAATGAATTTGTGATTCCAACATTCTAAAAACTATAAACAAGTATAAAATTCTACAATATAAATTTAATTGATATTACATCGTAAATAATAATAATAATAATAATAATAATAATAATTATAAAAAAAAATAAAACAATCACAAAATTTATGAAAAACATAAAATGAAAGTACGATAAATTTGAAAAAAAAAAAATATATATATATATGGCAATTCAATTCAATGGTCTGATAATTCAACAAAGGTAATATCAAATAGATCTTCATCGACTATTTTTAGTTCTAAAAGGAATAAATCTTCGTTGCAATAATACGCCACCATATCATCATCAATTTTGGCCGTAATGCTGGAAAATAAATCAAAAATGAATTAATCCAATTTTCAAATGTTTTTGTTTTGTTTATAAACAAATAGGTTAGTCATATGTTAGTATTCCAGTTCACTCTTCACAACTATAATTGTTTGTTTTTTTTTGGTTTTTTAAAAACTTACCCTTTTTTGTTTTTGCGATACAAATTATTTATGCTTGAAGCGCTTATTTTGTACTTATTCTCAATCTGCAAAATAAGGAAAACAGAATTAAATTTTTAAAGATTTTCCTTTTTTTGTTTAATTTTTTTTTTTAATCTGAGATATTTCTGTCTTTCTTCATTTTAGCATAGATTTAGAAGAAGTACTGAGCTTTTAGCATCAATTGTTGTTATAAAAGTGAACTGATTGTTTCAAGATTAATTTTTTTTTCTAATGTTAACAATTAAACCCTCCAATATAATCATGCCAGTTTTATTATACAGGATATCTCACTAATATTATCTCAGTCATTACAGCTTCAGATATCGGAACGATTAAATGCAAAAGCTCTGTTGAGAATCCTGGATTTGGCGTTCGATAATTAAGCCCAAAATGACTATGGCCTGTTGGGAATCGTTAAGATATCCTGTATGTGAGTTGTTATTAATTTAATAATTACAATAATAATAAAAAAAATAATAATAGAATATCGTGAAAAGCCCAGTACGTCCATATCCATGCATATAAGCAAATAAGCTTTTGGGGTTAACGCGGCACTGGGCCATAATCTATACATATATATATCTTTCATATAAAATTATTTTTATTATAAACTCACCGCATTTAATAAACCAGCAGTTGTTGGTGGCACAACATGTAATGGTGTATAAACATCATCAACTTCTTGCCGTACATATAACATAACACGTTCATGTAATGGTGGTGGACCACCTCCACCTCCTCCTCCTCCTCCACCACCACCGCCACTATTACCACTTATCATTTTTGCACGTTTTGCAGCTGGTGAATATACACCACCACCACCGCCTCCACCACCATTATTACTATTGTCTAATGTACCATCTAATAGACTATCTTTTTTATCTCCATCCGGTGGGAAATGATTGTGGAATTTCAATGTTGGGGTTGCTGGTGGTTTTGCAGCTGTATGTAATAGAAATGGTGAACCAGACTTGACGTGATCGATAGGGCCTGTTAATGAATTATCGGTATCGTGGGCGTAAAAACCTTGCAACTCCATCGAAGTCAACTAAAATAGTTTATTATTATTATTATTATTACTATTTTTTGAATTATTTATAAATTGTATTATACTTTATCGATATCTTCAGCTGGTGTGAATAGTACTGGGGGTTTTGTTAGATCGCTCATTGAATAAAATTCGGAACGTTCGCACATCGGATGATATAGTTCGTCTAATTTTTTCCGTCCAGTTGCTGTCATTTTTCGTTTAGCGGCTCGTCGTTCTTCATCACGTGTCTTACGTTCAGCACCCTTAAAATCGAATTCAATTTTATTAAAATTATCAAAACTAATAAATTTTATATTAACCTTATCACAAAAGACTTTAATTTGGCAATAGCCACGATGATATATTTGGTTATCTCGTGGATCTTCGTATGTATCAATTTGTAAATGTAATGGTAAACCTTTAACGCCTTTTTGACTGCTAAAATCTGTACTTAAACATTGTACAGCTATATTAATTTTTGCTGGACTTTCTAATGGATTCCAATAAATTGCTATAGCATTATGGGCAACTTCTTCAATACATCCGACTAAACCGACACTATTCTTAGTATCTGTGAATGAACGGATATCTGATTAATTATTATTCGGAAAACAACCGATTATAATCTATTATATACATAACATACATACATAAATAGAGTACATACCAGTTATAGACAGCAGCTTGTAAAATTAATGTTTAATTTAAATTAGTTTATTGTTATTGTATTATTGTCTAACAAATTTAAATGTCACATTTGGAATTTATTATAGTTATGTGTTTGGACAAATGAATTGTAATATTATTATCTTATATATTTATATATAGTTATACCCCACACACATAGACATTATACATATTAGTATATAAACATATAGCCAAGACGAACACTGTTGTATTTATCTATCGATACAACCTACACATTTAGCCTACACCATAATCCAATAGGTATATAACTAAGTTTATGTTGAAAGATATTGTTTATAACGGCATGTCAAATATTTTGGGGTTGTTTATGTTGATAGGTTCAACTAAATTCAGATAATTACACTCTGTATAATACCTTATTATTACCATATCCGGGCGTTATTTATATATAAACATCCATAATAGTATAGATAGTGATTTACCAAATTAATCGTAGGCGGTGTCTAATAAAATTAAATAACCAATAATATCCTCCATTATCAATTGTTATCAAGCGTCTGCGCTCTAGTTATTTGTTATAATGTTGTATTATTGGCCACTTTAATTTGTTTTTTGTTTTTGTTTTCGAGATATACTATTTGTTGAGCAATATTCGCAATTGTAAAAAAAAAACAATTGTAGAAAATTCTCCATATTACATGTGATTATATATATATATATATATTTTTTTTTGTTAGTTATGTGTAGACATATTTACTCGTCTGCAGGTGGACATTTGACCTTTTGAAGAGCATCACATTAGCAATTTATATTTAAATGAAGCTACTATTTATTCGGCTATAAAATATCTTTTGCGGAATAAACCATTCTCACTATATACATATATTTATACAAAATAATAATAATAATATATATCTATTATGTTTTTTAGCAATTTTTCTTTTTTGTTTCTTTTTTTAAATAAAGAAATTTCCAATTATTATCTACTAACCTGCATCTAGAATTCGTTGTTTAACGGAATGTTGTCGTCCATGCCAAAATTGCCATGCCTTAATTTCATCTTCTGGACTTTTTTCTTCACGAAACATTAACATTACGATACTCTGGAAAATTCAAATCGACTTTATTAGTTAATATATCTGTAATAATTAAGGTGTTATCCTAATTATAGATTGAAATATTCTATATTTTATCAATAAAATTGTGTTGTTTGCATAAAGAAAACATTAACCATAATGCTATGATTTGAAATATAGTGTTAAATTGTAATGGAACAATTATTATTGATTTTTAATTGTATACTTATACAGAGTGGTCTTGCAACTCTGGCTCTAGTGGGTGCAAAAAAAAAAAATGACTCGACGATCTGAAGTGTGATATTCAGAGAACATTTTGACATTAAAACGATTTTTCAAACTTTAGATCTTCGAGTGCATTTGTTTCTCTCCACTAGAACCAGAGCTCCTACGAGACCATGAATACCCCTGGTGGATCACTCTGTATAATGGAATTTATGAATATTCGAGTGCTATTTTAAATTATCATTATTATTATTACGATTATTTTTAATTGTATCATTGAACAATAAACAAATAAATAAATAAATTGTAGTTAATTGGACATATTTAATGTTGATGCGTTTGTTTCTAATTGCAACAATTTTTATTTCGTCGATGATGGTTATCAATTTTTAACTAAAAGTAAACTGTACAAGGTTATGCACTTTGTATTGGCTCATTTATATGTAAATTAGTTAGATATTTAAGAAAAAAAAAATTCGTAGCAATTCTGTAAACATATTATAAAATGAAGTCAAATCAATTTTTTTTTATTATTATTATTATTTTACATTTATATACTTATACATTTTATTTTTATCATTGAATATCGTTTCATTTTGCAAAAAAAAAATCGTAAATTCTTCTAGAAAAAAATTTATTGGAGAGAGAAAAAAAGCGAAGAAAAGTCATCGACCGAAAGGCCATTTCTGACACGACGATAAATATCCTTTTAAGGCAAAAGGCGCGTCATTAATTGGAATAAATAATTTTTTGACTAAATTACTCAGAATCGAACAATTAAAAAATATATACAGGATGGACCATAAGTAATAGTAGACAGAACAAGGCCGGATTTCTCATATCAAGATAATATGATTTAGCTAAATTTACTTTATACCAAAAGTTGATACTAACTGAGATACAGGGTGTCAAAGTTAAATTTTTTTACTTGATTTTTCCGCATGGCGATTTCTTGAGTCAAGCAAATCAAATTCATTAGTACATTACAAGTACCTAGTAGAGGGCGCTACCTACGCTACTTTGTGTTACTCTAAATCATCATAACTTTTTTGTGCCTCACTGTATATTTATTTTTAATAGATACACTTGATTTATCATATTTTTTTACGTAAAAAAGGTCTACTTGTTGAATGTTGATATGTGCTACCGTTTCCAAGATATTTGCATTCAAAGACTTCAGCTCCTTCCATTTAGACTATGTAAGTACATACGAATATTGTAAGTTTTTCGAAATGGATTTTCAAATGAAAATAATACGACAACTTTCTCGATAATAGTATTTGAAATCAATTTCTTGAGTTGGAGCACAATGAAAATTAACTCAAATCTGTCTTCGATTTGAGTGACTTGACTCAAAAAACCTACATATACCAAACTTTGTGCTTGTATTATAACGCGTTCAGTGATTATGCGAAAAATTCAAGAAAAAAAATTTAACTTTGACACCCTGTATATCAGCTATATAGTATCAACTTTTGGTAAAAGGTAAATTTAGCTAAATCCTATTATTTTGCTATTACAAAACCATTCTTGCTCTGTGTACTATTACTTATGGTACATCCTGTATAACATATCGCAAATAAGATATATAGAAGAGAAATAACTATAATAATGCGAAAGTTATACTCTTATAAACATCATCATCATCCATATGGCAATAATTATAATTTAGATAGAAATACCTACTTAAAATACATCGATATGCGATATTTTAATCAAAGTAAACATATGCTGCAAATATCTATATGGAAATGAAATTGTAATTATATACATCTAATTAAATGTGTTAATTAGATGTTCAAGTACACGTGAAATGTAATGTTTATGAGGTTTTTACTTGTCAGTCAGTGGTATAACTATATACATATAGATGTTCATTAAATTGAACAACTAATGCTTAAATATAGTAAATAGTATATATACAGTTTGTTTCAATATAAATGTACGTAAAACATATTAACATATCGATAAATCACTAGATTAATCTCATATTCTGTGGTGAATAATTGACGTCAACTCGAATTTATTTCAAAAAACATGAAAATTTGCTTTGCTATATCAATTCATCATGAATATAACTGAATAAATTTATATTGCCAATTGTTGTAAGCCGGTCCTGTAATTATTGAATCTTCTACCACAACAGCCTTTCAAAACCCAATAATTATGTTACAGTTATATCTAATAACAAAGTATAATATGTATTTTACTAATGAAATTATTTTTATCATTAATAAATGGTACATTTTTGCTTACATCGGCAGAATTTGCGACGTGCCGTTTATTAAGCTGAACTATATAGAAACATTTCTATTATGGCTACTAATAATTTTTTTTTTCATGGAATAAAGGAGTTACTTGAATGTTTTATAATAGAATGTTGTACGAACAGTAGCGACCAGACGATTAGTAAGAGCGTCGCAAATTCTGTCCGATTAAAGCAACATGGACAATTTACTGCGAAACGTACCATATAATAGATAAAATACAATCAAAACTATAATATGTTTTATATTGTTTATGTTTTATTTGGTATATTGATGATTGAATGTATAAAATTTGAGAAAAAATTAATAATAATGATCAATGATAGAGTATTGTTGACATATTTTAAATTATTGTAAGTGATTAAGCAATGACCATCAAGTTTCTTATTAATTGTCGTAATTATCGATAATTTTGTTGATCAGTGTTTAATGAGTGAGTAGGTAACACAATAATTTTAGATTGTCTAATTAAAATTAACAAACGTTTGTCATAGTCTGTATAGGGTCGTTATAATCATGACCATAATAGGAATGACGTTTCTGTTTTGTTTTTTTGTTTTTTTATCTACTATAATTGATAGATATACATATTTCCACCCTTTCGTTATAATTACAAATAGTTATCTAAAGGTAATTGAATTAATTAATGTTTTCAAGGAACTCGGGGCGGAACGTTAAAACGATATTTCTTATAGGGGGCGACAATTTTGAACAGATTTATACCCATCATTTTATTAAAATGTTTGTTTTAGGGCCTAGGTACACACACAACGTACTTTATTTACGCACGTATTGGGTCGGTTGTCTCTCTTTATATAAGTACAAGCGAGATCACAAGTATCTCTATCACGCCCGCACTTATATAGAGAGACAATATACGTGCGTTAAAGTACGTTGTCCTGTGCCTTGAATGCAATTGTTATTCAACAAATTTAACAATCGTCTAAAAAATGAGGAGTAATATCGTCCAAATTCGGGAATTTTTGGATTTTTCCAAATTCAAATTGTTGGGAGAAAAAGATAATAAGAATGAAACAGCTTCCGCAACTACAGTTTTGTAGAATAAAATTAAATAAGAGTTCGCTTATGTTTTGCCTTCACCTACGTGGAGAAAACAAGACTGCAGGAAAATTTAAATCCGGCTCTAATAAATATTAGATAGACGATTAGTTTGTGTATTTTGTAACCGTTAATATCAAAATAAAAAATTCATCCTATTCTACTCCGTTCATGGGTTAGAATGGAAAAACTGTAGTATTTTTTCTGTTTACATATTTTTCGTATTGTATAACTAATTGGGATTTTTTGGAAATTTTGCTACACGTTTAACAGTTCTTTTATATTTATCTCCAAATTGTATTGATATATTAAGTCATATATTCATATTAGGTATTTTATTCTGCTCGGCGTTCTCCTTATTGGAGAATAACTTGGATTTAATCGATATTATGCGCCCCTGTTCTAAATATTAAATTAATTTTTTTTTCCTATTGAAATAAAACAAACACTCACTTTTACTGTCTGAGATTTCAGCTGTTTGTCAGGGTCCGGTATATAATCCAAAGTAATACCATAAAATTGACCTTTATTTATATAAGTAATTCTGTCATCTTCACGTCGTTGTGACGTTGATATTGGCGTTTCTAGTTGATATTTAAAGCCAACTGGTGAAAATCTGTAAAATTAGATTTTATAAAATAACAAAACAAAAATAAATAATATAATTAAATTAAATAAAAATTAAATTATAACAATATAGGTATTATAATATTAATTTTATGTGACAATAAAGGAAACAAGTTTAACGTAAAATTCTAGACATGTTGATGACAATGATAATAATTTATTAAAATAGTTAAAAAATAATAATAATAATAATAAAAATTAGAGTAATTCCAAGTAACCCGAACTCGTTCAACAAAAAAAATTACTGATAATAATAATAATAATAATAATAATAATAATAATATACAACTGTTCCTAGTCATATATGACATAAAGCACATGTATATCAAATGACACTAGTTGAATCGGGTTTGTCCAGTTCATGATACTTGGATTTATAACAAGAGGTCATGATTCTTCTAACAATATATATACGCGTTATCAAGATGTTTGTCCCAAATTGTTCATACTAGATATTTACTTTATATGTACCTATGTATATTTTTGTTGCTATATATATTGTTGTGTTACGTTATTATTGTTTTATTCTCACATTTATGTTATTTTGTTGTTGTTGTTATTATTATTATTATTATTACGATTATTATTATTAGTTTATTCAGGTGTGTTTGATAGTATATGTGAAAATGTTTTGTTTTTATATATTATATACATATATATACATATATATATGGATTACTTACATTTTTGGAATTTGGATTTTATCTGCATCGTTTTGACGTCCGAAATCATGCCACGGACGGCTTCTACTAGTTGTTTGAGATCCAGGTGATTGTGAGCTATTATTGTTACGTTGAGATATTGCAAGTGGATCCAGAATGCTTGGATTCGGACAAATTTCAGGATATTCATAATTCTATATTAAAAAATAAATTTCAAATAAATAAATTTGTGTTTATTTATATTGGAGAATTTAATGTATAGGTATTTTATGAATTGGATATAAATGGAGTTATATAAAATACTTACTTATGGTTACTATTAATGGTTATACATAGATAAAAGTTGCTCACCTGTTGCAGCGTATTCTGGTCGCGAGGTGTGATGGCATCGGCACCTATACCACTATCCGGACTTGGTAGATCAACGGTAAGGCCGGCAGCGGTGGCGGCAGCAATAACACCTTTATTATGATATGATTGTCTAACATAACGTTCAACAAAACTAGCTGTTGTGCCGCCCCCGGCTGCATCCTCGCCGTAAACCTGGGCCTGTCTGAGTTGACCAGAATAGACAGGCTCGGGTGTGCCACTACCGCCTGTTGTTGTTGTTGTTGTTGTAAAATATTCGCGATAATATGGATCGGTTGTGGCAAATGTATTGGCGGGCCGGGGTGCTGTATAACTTGATGTTGTTTGTGTATAATTTTCACCATATGGTGTTGGTGATGGTGTACCACTGCCACCATGTCCACTACTCATGGCGGCGAATATTTGTGTAGCATACATTGCCGGTTTGATGCCATCCGATGATGAGATGAATTCAATTGGTCCTGATCCGTCGGCCAGTAGACTACTATGGGTTGATGTTGGGGTGGCGTTTATTGAACGTGAACCGTGTTGTGGTGAATTTAGGCCACGTTGTGATTCATCCTTTACCGAATTCACATCTACCACCAAGTCTCCGTGCTGATCACCCGATACCAGCACGACCTATAATAAACACTATTCATTTATTTTGGTCCCGGCCCGCGCTATTATATACCTTTTTATATATTAATATTTTTTAACCCCGAACCATCTAACAACAACTCAGACTCAGGCTAAACTATTGTATATACGACACAAACATTCTCATATATGTATACCTACTTGTATAGGTATACATAAATTCATTCAAACCATATATTTTATGCGTATTTACAATAAATACGGCTAAGTATTGTACACAACCACCAAATAACTATTATAGATATTAACTAAAACATTAAATAAAAATTATACCGAGTTAAATTCAAACTTTTAACCAGAATTAATTACTCAAAAAACAAAACAAAAAATAATGCAGAAGCAATACATATATGTACTTACATATCTACACCTAATATTGAACATGTATACATATTTATCTTTTAACATACATATACCTAAATAAATATCCTTTATATACCCTTATGTAATTAATAACATACACATATATATCTAAATATATGTATATGTAATCAAAAATGTATATAAAGTTTTCTGTCAATATGTATTGTTGACAAATTAAAAATTTAATGTTTTTTTTTTTCGTTCTCTTATTCCGTTCTTAATTCTGGCCCGGAGTCTGAAAGTTGTCGGTCAAGTTTTGGGTGGTCACTACAGAATCCGTCTACGCATGCATCACTACTCCATATAACCGACGGAATGTCCTTGATACTTTTATCATTCCGACGGCTAAACCATCAACGCCGTTATATCAACTTATCATCACACTATATAGATAAGATAGCTAACAATAGGCGAGCAACATTAATAATTAAAAAGAGCCCAATTAAAAAAAAAAAAAAACGTAAACTAGGTTAAAATAAAATCAAAATTATATAAATATAATTAAATAAATAATGATGATGATGATGATGATAATAATTAAAATCACTACTGATACGGAAACACAATATATACTTAATTCACAATAATTAGTTGTATATAGGTAGTTACATTACTATATATATATAGGTATATAATTAACAACAAATTATCACCTTATGTCGGGGTTGTTTGCTGTTAATAATAGTTCCGTCTAAACTAACAGAACTAGGGGATGAACACTCCAATTTTCTATGATGACTTAAATCTTCCGGTTCTCGTTTCACTAATTGAAAATTTTGTACCGTAGGCTGTGCGTAACCACCGTGTTGGTTAATAAATAAACCTTGTAAGTCTTGCGAACTAAGTTGTGAGGCGCCGCTTAGAGGTGGGGTCGGCAGTTCTAGACCCGCCCCACTCACTAGCCCATTGGCCGCCTTCAACTGAGACGTAAGGATGCCACCAGCTTGGGAACTTGCCCTGCAACAAATTACACATATCACAGCTCATATACAGAGGGTGGTCACTAATTTATAGATGTATGTGAATGAATTATGCGTTGTGGCGTCAATTATTGCAAATAAGCAAATTTATTTGAGTAATTACACTACAAAAATGGGTACATTTCTAACATATGTATACCTATTATATAATAATATTGTGATAGATAATTATGTAGAGATGGATAATTGCTCAAATAGATTAAATTATTTTATTATCATCTACATATTATGCCATATATTATTATCTAAATATATATAGATAAGCGAGTATATACGATAGTTAAGTAGGTGAAGATGTAATGTTGTTTGGATATTTAAGTGTCTTTATATATGCGACAATGTTTTCAGCAAGTTCACAATTATCTGGCGTTAGAATCTGACATAGACTGGTTTCGAGGTAATCGTGATCAGTTCGACCTGCACCCGGTCACCTTCACAATGCCGCGTCCACACGCCAAACACCCGTACACGTGACTTCTTGTAGGTTATGTCTTTTATAACTATATACAAACGCCTACAATGCAAATATCTCTATACAATTATTCAACTATTTACTATTAAAATTTATCATAAGGATAATAATAATAATAATAATGGTAATGATAATAATAATAATAATAATAATGGAAAAATTCTATACATATAAAACAGTTAATGTCATCACTCATTCTACGTCGTTGTCATCTATAGGTGGCAACCCTTTAGCAAGGATTTCTTATACAAATTTACTCCTATTGTGATAGATTCTATTCTTATTCATATTGAAGCATCCTTTGAATGATATACAATCTAGAAGGGATGTTGTTAGATATAAGATATGCTTTTGAGAAATTTTATATCGACATATTATTACTGTTGCATTCAATAAAATAGACTGACAATAACTTGTATAGAGTTAAAAACACCGTTGTTTCCGTTTTATGATACAAATAAAAATTGGATCATGTATTTAAAATAATAATAATACTAATATTAAAAAAAAAAAACATGTGTAATTTGACTATATGTGTGAGTTGATTTGTAATTATAAATTTTATTAATTTATCAATAAATAAATGGAAATTCTTCTGAGGGTTATTAGTTTATATAAATAAAAACGAACGTTATGATATATA
>JAZBGX010000039.1:0-11973 GCA_037414775.1 Zonitis immaculata
TATATATATACGATTTTTATCTAATTCAACAATAATAATAATGAAAAAAATATTGTTTGATTTTTTATTGAAATATCCACCCTCAATAACAACATCTGCTTACCAACATTGGTTTAGGTAGAAAAAAACATAGAGCCAAATATAATAAGTTATTGTTTTGTTTTTTTTTTCTTGTAAATTTGAGGACCGGATATAAAAATTCGATATAAGTATAAACTATAGTCATAAAAAAATCTAGTTTTTTAAGTAATTATATTTATATAAGTATATGAAAATGTAAAAAAATTTCTAATTGTTAAATTTTGCAAATTAGTTTCAACATAATTTCAAATGATGTCACCGTAAAAGTTCCCATGTGTTAGATTTTGTCCTTCTAAATTACCGTTAGTAATTGTTCTAGAGTTGCAATTTTTACACCAGCACTAAGTAACTGTCGGTCGTACAATTCTATATTTTTTTGTAATTTGAAAAAAAATTATTTTATAAAAATTATTATTCTTTTATCTGTATTTAAGTCGATTTTGGACTTCCTGTTAACTAAAAAATATGATTTTGTGGAAATTTACAATTCAATTTACAGATACCTATCCATAAATAATCAACCAAGCAAAACAAAAACAAAAACAAAAAAAAAATTGTTTCAAATTATAATTCTAGTGCGAAATTTTTACGTTAAAATGCCCCAATATACAGGCTAGACCGCTTCAGGCTTTCCTGATCTGTAACTGTGGTCCTAGTGGAGGAAATAAAAAACGCACATAAGGATCCAAACAACATTTTGACGCCACAACGGTTTCTTGAGTTACTCGGAAAATGTGAAAAATCAATATTATTTATAATATAGAAAAGCAGTTTGGACGCCACAATGTTCTCTAGAGCTATAATACAGACCAGAAAAGCCTGAGGCGGTGGTCCCACTCTGTATAAGTCTTATATTTTATTTAATAATCCAGATTATGTTTTGGAGAATAAATTAATGATACATCCATTTTACTTATAGAAGTAGTACCCTATAAAACTGTCATATAACAATACTGGTTACTTGTTGGGATTGTATCACAAAAGATTCACCCCTAATAGAAAAAAAGACCTGTACGTTTTGAACAACGACCCGAAAAATACGTTATGTAAATTGATATAGATGTATAAAAATTTATGCATATACACACATAGAAACCAAATCGCCCTTTTTTTTATTATAAAAAGATTACCCCCGCGTCTAACAATAAATAAGGGTAGTTTTCAGTATTGAATTTTTATTGTTTGAAAATTTTATCTATATATAGAGGGTTGGAATATCTTTCAAAAAAAATAAAGACTTGGAGAAGATTTCAATATGTTCGTCGACATTTCCAACAGGTACAATAAAATTTCCATGGAAATCCCTAATAATAATTGGAAAAATCAATTTTTCGATTTATATGAATATTTATTATAATGACGAGATAAATAATTTGCGTTATTTGATTATATGATGAAAAGAGGGATTTTTCCTGAAATTGTAAAGCAAAATTTCACATATGTCGTCTAATTTGGACCAGTAACCACCTGGCACACGTTGAACACGTGGTTACCGATACCAAGAGGGTAGAAGAGGGGCGCAACGCGAAACATATTATACGATTGACAGCAACAACTAATAAAAAATAAATAAAAATAAATCTAATATTAAAATAATTGATACTTATATACTAATAATAATAATTATGTATATGATATAATTGAAAAAAATTTACTATATATATTATTGGTTAATTCGTTGATCGATTATTAAATTTATTGATAATCGATATTGTAATATGATCATAGTGATAATCTGGTGTTTCCTCCACGTGCCGTACACGTGCCGCTGGACCAGAAAACAGGGTGGACACAGGTTATAGCAGCTGCTATATGTATATACACGAAGTAGGTAACATGCTAAATATAGTATTTCCTTGGAGGAAATCTATTTCCGGTAGAATCTTATCCCTCAAGTGGTGCTGAATCAACAGGCTGAACGGAAGTACTGAATAGTCCTCTTCAGTGGTTTATTTGTATCCTACCAGCTGTATATATATATATATATATATATATATATATATATATAGGTATATCCACCACAACTATACTTTTACTCTTTTCAACTTATAATTATATTTTTGTTGTTGTTGAATCCTTTTTTTGTGTTATAACCAGATTGTAAATGTGCGAGATTTTTGGGTTATGAATGGAATAATAAAAGGAGGAAAAAAAGCAATTTCCTCCGAATAATCGAAGAGTAATATTTAAAGAAAAAAAAAATCTATTATATAACATAACGATAATATAAAAATTTCATGGTAGAATTGCAATAATAACTTCATAGCCTTGGAATTAAATATTTACAATCTCTTATGTTTTAAGTTCGGACTATTTGCAATTTAATTTAATTTATATATATATGTTATACATATTATATCGAAATATTTTATTTATAAATTGAATTTAATTCTAGTTAGAATGTGTTGTTTGTTTGTTAGATGATGGTAATGTCTTGGGTCCCGTCCAAGGGCAGGTGTTGAGGCACGCTTCCACAGTCCAGTAAGACGAAACAATGTCGTTTTCCATGGGTTGTGATCGTCGCGCATCATACCCACATTTTCATTTTTAAAATTATTCTACAATATCCAATTTTACTTTTAACTTTATAATATAAATAAAATAAAAAATTCTTGTCTTGTCTATATTAAATAACAACAATTATATAGTAATCAACAATGGCACGTGTCTAAAAAATAATGAAAATCGAATGAAAATTTGTTCCTTTTTGTGTGTGTGTGTGTGTGTGTCTATAATCGAATATTTCCATTTAATTCGGATAATAATAGAAAAACGACAAGTTAACAATGACCATAACTAAAACAATACGTATTATTTATGTTGCATTGTTTAAACAAATTATACACATTGATTGTAATGTCTGTATTAATGATGATGACAATACTTGTCCCAAATTAGTTAAAATTTAACACGTAAATTGTAGTGTGTAGTCTTTTTTTGTTTGTTTGTTTTTAGAAGGAAAACACCTACAACGAATACATCACAATCTATATACCTTTCACTATTTCTTTAACAACATGGTCATCTATTTTATTAAAATGTTGTAATCAACTTGAACGGTAGTTGAATTTTTATAATTCGTATAATATTTTCGAAAAAAATCAATATTTATTTAATAATTACAACTTACAACCATTCGTGATGTTTCGAGATATATACAAGCGGTCAATTTCCGAAATTTAAGGGTTGTTTTTCTATTTGATAATAAAAAATCGTGGCGAAATCTTTGGTAATTAATAAATGATTGTTTTATACAGGCTGTCGGTAAATTCTGTACGTACAAAAAATTCAATGAAATTGCATTATTTTCTTAAATAAAAGCGATTTCCATCAAATTTTGCAAATTTCTATAAACCAAATATTTCAGAAACTGATACAATATATATTCGCACTTATATAAAGCAGGAAGTTTCGAACATAGCAGTGTCGCGATCAACTTATCAACCTCTCCTGGTATAAATCTATCGAGTCAGGTAACAGCCTCTTGTAGAACAAACTTCTCGCGGACCCAATACCAAAAGTTATATTTGAATAAAAGCGAACAGTTAAGGGGTTTGTACCAAAAGTCCGCGAGCCACAATTTCAGTATCCCTGAGTATTTGAGTATATAGTTTAGAATCACCCGTTGGCGGACGGCCTGTAGTTTCGAATATATCAACAGTGGCGTCGATAGTTCGATAAATAATAATCCAATAAATACGCAACATTGTATATCGACATCGTTTGTTGATCTGCACCGTCGGTTGCGCCGCAATGACAGGTGTAGACGTTAAAGCAGCGGTATTGAGCACCTGCTTCCATATTTAGCAGGTATCACAACACAATTCTAACTTTTTTCTCGAAAAAAATAAAATAAAATACTTATAAATAATAAGAAGGTCATTAGATTATTGATTGAATCGAATATTATTGTTGTTATTACCATTATTATTATTCAAAAACTATATATGTAGTATCAATTGAGAATTATAATGATGGAATAGAAGAGAGGATTTTCCCCTTGATTTTGTAAAATTCGTCCAACCCCCCAAAAAAACAGGTGCAAGGAGTTAATAAGGGAGTATTCTCTATTAGATTTAACAGGTGTCTCGTATATTTGGAAATCTCTTTAAAAAAATTATTATTTTTTATTTTACGGACGTAAAAAAACAACTTTAATCAAAACAGATGCTTTTTTGGAAATTTTGATTTGACAAAAGGCGGCTGCAGCAACTATATTATGTATTGAATAAAAATATAATGAAATGAATTTACTTCAAGAAAAATATAAGTTTACAACAACATGAAAATAAGCCGGGGGGGGTGGTGGTAGTAGTGGTTGTTATTATTATTATTGTTGGGGTAGGTTTCTCACGATTTCTAAGACCATCTGTCGTATTTTTGTCAGATAACACGTGCCCGTTTTTGGCTTTTTTTTCGTATATTTCCAAAGAAACTACCTTTCTATAGGAATATAATACGAAATAATACAGTCCCATCCCAGGTTGGATTGATGATGTTTTACACCTACTTTACTTTCTACAATTGTTGTTTTATAAGAATCCATCTATATAACAAAATATTAGTACCAGAAAGTTATTACGTAAATTAGAAATAATTTTTTTTTTTTGGAAATTTATTATAACAATTGGGGCGTTTATTATAGAAAATCATCAAGTGAAAGAATTCGACTTTCATCATATTTAATTTGAAATAAAAATAAATTGTAGAACAAAACAAAACAAAACAAAAAATCAATTTGATGATATTTCCTACAGAGATTGGGAAATTGTATGGAAAATCGGATATTATCTGATGGAATAAAAAATAATAATAATAATAACAACAATATGAAAGTTCTCATTGTTTATTTATTGATTCTCGATTATAAACCAAAATTGAATTTCTCAAAAATATTTTATTGTTCTCAATATATGCAAATAACAATTCTCGGTTATAATCGTGGATGAAAATTTTTGATTTACAAATAAATAAATTTATCGTAAATTTAATTGCACCTGCTACCAAAAATAATCTATATACATAAACTAAACGATCCGTGTCCAATAATCAATAATAATAATTGGTAGATTGTGTATCTATCACTTCCGGGAGTTATTTTAACAAGTTTTGTTGTAAGCTCGCAAAAGCTCAAGTGCAGCGACGTCAGCTCTTCACACAACTATACTATATTTTTGCCAAAGGTACCACGTTGCTAGATCAGCGAACTCTTACAACTTCTTCTACAAATAATATAGACTGCTAATTTTGCAACGTGGCACCTTCGACACATGCATTTTGAAGGAGCAATTAGAAATTTTGATGATAATAATAATATTGGTATTGTTTATGGTTTAATTAAAAATTAATTATCCTTAATTTGGAATTTAGCTAGTTTTCCATTTATCAACAATTTACTCACAAGCATTTGTTATTTATAGTTTATATTATATAAAGTTTTTTTTTTGTTGGTATACAAATAGTTTGTTTTTCCAATTATTATTGTTATGTAGTAAAGTAAGCCAAGGAGGAAAGGTAAGAAAATAGCTTAAGTGTAGTTTTTGGTCCGTCCAGCTGCTTTCTTTATATACATCTGTTCAATACAGCTGCATTCAATCAACGCTGATATAGACGAATTTATTTGATTTGATAAGAGCATCGCATTGAATTTTTGTTGTTAGACTAGGGGTAAATATACTGATAAGAATATGTCTTGTCTATATACAATATAGAATATAATTTTAACAATTTATTTATCAAAAGCTCCATTTAACGATAGATCCTCGAATATTACATTGATTCAAAATTTTAACAGGTTTTTTTGCTTCGAATATGTAATAATAACGAAATTTATTTATATATAATCGACTACTTGTTGATATAAATTATATACCATTGGTGAAGATTCAACAATATGACAAAAAAAAAAAAAGATAATAGTACCATTGAAAGTTTGTCAGATCAAAATACACTTTAAAAGGTCGATCGACAGATGTTATTTCAAATAGTTCGGCACGTGCTATACCACGTGTTATATATTTAACTAATACGCATGCGTGGTAAAATCAACAGGTCGTCAATAATTCAAATAATTTAATTATCGAACAAATATAATTACGATCAATACCAAGGAATTGATAAATTCAATATTTAGATAGAGATGTGTATATGAAATTGGAAAATCGTTCCAGGATTTCCATATTATTTGTTTTATTTTTTTGTTTAGAGAAACTGCCATTTCCGTGTAAATTGTCGGATTATGGACGTTTATCCTCTACCGAATTTCTATCACGTTTCCGATCCGCTTATAAAAGGATTTTCTAGAAAATCTGGAGTGGTTTCAACGGTCGTTTCCATATTATCGATTCGTTGTTGAATAAATTCGTTTTGTTTTGTTTTTCCAATAAATAAAATAAAATTGTTGGAAAATTCTGGACGACATCTGAAAATTTTTTTGAACGATGTAGTCTGTCGATGGTCAACACACCAGGCCTTCGAATAGAAGAGACAGCCGGCGTTATATACCAGGTGTAAACTAAATGACGACACCTGTCCTCTTAAAAATCAATGTCCTTTAGCTATTGTTCATTGCATTTCGACCAATCAATTAATCATGCAACTAACATCGATTTGTCACGATATTATTAAACTATATATTAAAATAATATATAAATTAATTCCATATAGTTTTGGAAAATTACTAATTGCCATTAATATTAATATTTTTTTTTTTTTAATTATTATCAATATACTAGTGCACAGAAACCCATATTACAGTTGGTTGATCCGGTGAATTTCCGGTTTCCGGGAGACTGCGCACACGAGCCAATTTACTGCAGTTAAATTATATTTTCCATTTTATTTTGTATATCTTATAAGTATACGATTTTTCATTCATCTTGTCAGAATTGTTATTTGCCCGAAATAATGTTGTTTTTTTATTTTTAATAGTTATTTTCGAAATAATTATTTATTACAGTAATAACTTCCTATATTATTTTGATGAAAATTCCAAAAAAAAAAAAAACATAAATCGAATTTCTATCTAATTAAAGTGTTACAAAATCCAAATTGTATATTATTATTTGTCGTTTTGTTTTATTGTTTATTCTTGTTTATCAAATAGAGATTGTCGAATTAATTTGATTAATATTTCCTAACTGATTTCAATCGAAAATTATTGTAGCACAACAGAAAGAAAGCGTGAATGACTTGAGTTGGAGAATTATAAATTTTGATAAGTTCTCTGATGCAACTCTTAACACAAATATGGAAAAAGTTGGAGAACAAACTAGAAAGAAAAAAAATATATATATATACAGGCTGATCCGTCAGAGAGTTTCCTGGTCTTATAGGAACTGTGGTTCTAGTGGAGGAAAAAAAATGCACTCGAAGATCTAAAGTTTGGGAAATCGTTTGAACGTCAAAATATTCTCTAAATATCACACTTGTTTAGATTATCAAGTCCGTTTTTTCATTGCATCCACTAGAGCCATAGTTACAAGACTAGGAAAGCCTCTGGTGGACGAGCCTGTATATGTAAACACTTTGAAGCATGCCAAATTGAACATGTGTCAGCCAGCTAGTAAAGGAATTTGAGTAATTTCAGGATGTGAACAAGTGAATCACACACCTACACTATATTAAGATGAATCTCGATTTTAATTTTATTGAAAGTTATTATTAAAAGTTATACCATTGCCCCGAAGCGGGAGGTTAGAAAAAATCGCCATTCACCCACAATCTTAAAACAATACCACATGCTAGATTTTTTATTTCCGCACACACGCTGTGTAGTTGATAAAAAATGATTATATAGTGTTTATAATTATTTATTTATTTTTTTTTTTTTTGATAAACACATGTTTTAGAAATTTCGGCTTTTTTATTCAAAAAAAATAAATAAAATAAAACTCACCACCTGAATAGTGGAAAAATAATGTTAAATTGTCTATTGTTTTAAAACGAATAGGGCATATTAAAATCGACCACCCAACAATTAATAGAAATATGGATACGAAATTTCGGTATTTTCCAAAAATAAAGTTTCTCGTAATAGAAATAAAAACAAAAAACAAAACAAAAAAAAGGCACACAGTTATTATTATTCCTAGTGATTACAAGTAAAGTTAAGATAATAAAATTTATAAAAACATATAATAAATCTACATCTTAAAATAATTTGGCAAAATTTCAATAGTTCTTTATTGAAATTCTGTTGTCATCGTTAATAATTTTTATTATAGTCGTTTCTTTAAGGTTCTTGTATACCAACTGGACCAAATTTTGTCCCCAATAATTAACGACCACAAAGTCTTAAAAACAATAAATAATTCTTTAATCATTAAAAAGATTCCTTTCAAAAAACTTTATTATAGACAATTTTAAGTAACGCATGCGCTTATAATATATAAAGCTGCTACAGGGCATCGGTGCGATATTATCTGTATATTTCCGGCTTCTTAACAGCGTCACGGTACCGCGAATAAGTGTGTACGGTTGACTTCCTGAGGCACGTCCGACTCCAACACTTGCCCCCCTATGTATTGTTTTAACTGAGACAATAATACTGTGAATATTTAGAATTTTTTTTTAATCCAACAATACCTTAAAACACAGACACACAAATAATAATTTTCGGATAATCCGGCTTGTTTTATTTTTCTAGACAAAAGATTTTTGTTATTTTTTTAATAGAAAATTTTTGGGAATACATGAATTGAATTACGATGAGACAACTGTCGCGAATACAAAACTAAAAATAATCAATTAGTAGAGAAATTTCGATTTTCGTAAAATTTATGTCTAGTCCGAAATCGTTATTCAAATAACAAACGATTGGTTAATTTAATTAAATTTACTGCTGTTTAGAATTTTAATTATCTAGCTAACATTAATTGGTGAGAATGAATAGTTAATGATACAATAGGATTTAGCCCAGAACAAAAAAAAAAAAGTAGTTGTAAATCTAGATATGCCTAATTAGCAATCAATAGTCTTCCAAAATTTCTAAGCATACTTTTACTATGTATATAACTAGTTTCTTGTTAAAAGTACCACGTTGCTACATCAGTAACAATTATGACGCGTCAATTATACCAATTAAATGCTATAAGCTATAATGAAAAAATTGCGAGTAGAAAGCACATTATTTCTGTTGATTTAGCAACATTATAGACGTAATATTTTCATAATTAAAATATTTTTAATAACCATATGAAATATACATACGTTATAATTAGGTTCTTGACCCTATACCTGAATTACCCGTCGACTTTCGTCGACCCTTTAATTATTAAACATAATTACTCTCTACAGTATAATAAATGTTTTAATTACTCATTTTCTCTCATTTAATATTTTTAATATAATAATATTCGAAATTTATTCAAGCGAACATTGCAATTTTCAATAGAAAATCTATGAATTTTTCCCCTCTATCTCTCTCTCTCTCTCGCTCTCGCTCTCTTACTCTATCTCTATCTCGCCCATTTGTCTATTCTAGTTAATTTGGCGGCAATCCATCGACATGTTCTTTAGGGGTTGTGTGGGTCAGTTAAACGTGAAAAACCTATATGCATGAGGGGAAGATTGGCGCGCGCGCGAAATAAGAATGTGATACATCTGTCTTTGATATGCACACGTGCTGTTTAGATTTTAGCGAATAACACATATGTACATACTGTATTTATCAACCCTACTTATATATATATAGTTACATTCAATTAGTTAAAATACAAATCACGCCTTTAAACTATATCTATATAACTTTATTATATCATTTTTTTTTGTCGGCTACTGTCGATTAGGCTACGGACTATAATACGCCTCAATTATATAATGTATCGAATAAACAAATCGTTGAAACAATATTTGTTTAGTTATTAAAATATATATAGATAAAAATTACGTTACGTCTGTTCTATAAAGATTTTTTGCATATTAATTGGTATCTTTGTTTGGTTTATATTTTAATTGAAGGGTTGAAAAATAAATAACCACCCTAACATTGATTCTCTTTTTGTATCTTTTAATTTCAATCCAATGTTGGGAAATTTTGAGGCATTACTTCTATTATATGTAGCTATGCTATTGAAACAAGCTGTATATTGTGTATGTATCTATAGGGGAACGTTGTTTTATATGCAATGATTATATAGACTTATTGAACAATTTGTACACAGAATAAATTGAATGAGAATTTATTTGTATTTAATCGTAGCTTTTTCTGTTTGGATTTAGTTTGGGAATTAGAGATTTGTCTGTCTATGTCTAATTGGATCACGTATAGTTTCTTTTTTTATGTTTTTTTTTAAAATAAAAAAAATGACTACGCTCAAAATATCGCCCTATGTTCAACATTTGACTTATAAATATAACAAATCATAAATAGGTGTACACTGAAATTCGACACATCTGTTAAAAAATCTGCGTATATATAATATACACATTTACGAACTTCCTTTAGTTCCGACCGAGAGATAAGGGTGAAAACAGAACGAACACACGTGTACTTACTAAAAAAATATATATTATCGTGTATGTATATATATATAATATAGATATAGATTGCTGTTCCTTTTTTTTATTTTCGGTTTTTTTTTTTTAGAAAATTTTTTAGAAAGTCCATTCGGGCTAATTTTTTTAGAAAAGTGTGTGCAGCTGATGGAGCCACATGGCATCTTGAATACGGAAAAACCATCTGCCGAAAACATGATTTGGTAAAATATAATACGAAATATATATATATATATATATAGGTACATATATATATATATATATATATATATACAGATAGATAAAGAAAGGGTTGTAAGCAAAAAGAAATAACGGCTTAGCAACTGGCGGACCTAAGGATCCAAATCAGGACTACATCTGTTGCGCAGATGGTCCAGACTTTAAAACCTGTCAACCTTTGCGCATTAGTTCTACACCTTAAATATCCAGAATAAAAAAAGAAATAGGAATAATTTTCACTTGTAATAACTTACCTGTATCATAAAATTGCAATACAATAAAGCAAACGAAATGGACAAATAATAATATTTTAAACACATGTTGAATCGATTTTATATTTATTATATATTATTATAATTGGTATTTATAATTAAGACAACTGTTATAACTGTATATATGTATATATTAGTCTGATAGCTAAAAATTCTACATACTTATAGAAATCAATCGCTGGCACATTATCGGCGCCCTGAAGGCGCGGCTTCAATTCCATTTAGAAGACGCCCGTATACAATCGACAATGATAACTGATAACTTAAAAGTTCATTCAACGCCTTGCTAAATTCAATCGTAACGTTCAAGGAGCTTCAAACGCTTTTGGAAAACAATTAAGGAAATTTCTCAAATATTCCGTATACAAAAATTTTATTATTAATTCAATCTATTTCTATTAATTATTATAAAAATAGCATTAATGTTATTTTAACAAACAAAATCGTCTAATACTTGACTCATGAATGAAGAGTCAATTCAACTCAATTGCCACTTTGATTGAAAATTTCGTGGAAGAAAATGTATAAGGTAGGCAATATGTTTTGGTACATGTGCAGGGGTCGTTTAGAACGGAAAATAGAAATAATAATAATAATAATAATAATAAAAAAACAAGCTCCTTTTATTATATTGTTGGTAACAAACCAATTCGCGATATGAAAAGAGACTGGGTCAAAATTACCTGCATTCAGTCATAAATGTGCAGGTATAAATGTTTTAATGCATAAATACAGTACAGTTGTAGGTGTAAAAGATAAGGTACCCCAGCATCTGGCTTTAAATCTTTTCCCATGCATATAACCAGCATGTGTTGTGCAGATTTTTTTTTTTTAGGCGCAAACAATTTGCAGGTGCTAAATATTCAATGGTAGTTATTCTATTTTTATTTTTTTATATTATACT
>JAZBGX010000039.1:19525-63444 GCA_037414775.1 Zonitis immaculata
ATCGGCTACCATATCACGTCGTTCGGAAATTTTTGATGAACCATCTAAACGCATATATTTATGATGTCTATGCCACATATATTCCTATAATAAAATAAATATCAATTATTATACGTATATATAAAAAAAATAATTCTAATTTATACTTCTAATAAATCGATCATTTTAGTCATTTGCGAATAAATTAATACACGATGACCTTCTTCTTTTAATCGTTTTAAAAGACCATCTAATACAGATAATTTCCCTGAATCAGTCACTAAAGTTTCTTTATCTAAAATAACGATAATAGAAATAATAGACCAATAATAAAATCATTAACATTTTATATACCTGGTATAACAATATGTGACCATCCTTTAACAGTTTGTAAATTATCAATTGCACTAAACGGTTGTGGATAAATTGTTTCAGATGATTTATAATTAAATTTATTACCAGTTGCTTTAGACCAATAATAATTTAATGTATTATAATTATATTCAAATTGATGTTGTTGTATATGCCAAGCAACTCTTCTAGAATAACAATATAAATTTGGGAAATTTGTTGTTAGTTTAGGCATTGTACAAAATAAAAATGATGGTAGATAGGTTGGTTCATTTTTAAATAATTGTAATGTTTCTTTAAAATGATAATCACGTGATTTTTGCTAAAACAAAACATATAAAATCAATTTAAATAATTTAGAAATAATTTAATGACTTACAACCATTTCTTCAATAGGCGGTGAATCAGTTACAACATCAATAATAGGATCTTCATCATTATTAATAATATTTTTACAACGTATATTTCTATGTTCAACTGTTTCAGGCATTGAATACAAATACTGATCGATAAATGTATAAATAACACGTTTCCCAGTATTTTTTCTTGTAAAAACTAATTCTGTTAAATAATTACTTGTCTTAATACTAGGTTCTGATAATTTAAAACTATATTTTAAATATAATGACGGTTTATCATTAATTGTTCCATTCCAAAATTCACGATAATATAAAATTTCATCATTACGTTCTGCAGAAAAATAATTTGTCCATCTAAAATACAATCAATCAGATATTTTAGAATACTTAATATACAAAAAAAAAAAAATTACAACCTCATTAAAATATCACCTTGTAGTATCGAATAAATTTCGTTGATAGATAATTTCAATGATAACATAAAATTAAATATTGTTCCATTATAATCGTTTTTCAAAGCATTCAAAATAAAATTAGGTCTAAATAAGAAATATTTATAAATTGTTAATAATAAAATAGTTCTAACATTAAAATCATAAATTAGATAAGGTATTCTGAAAGTAATAGATGGCAGATGTATTGGTGATTTAGCATCACGTCTTTCGAATAATTCAGGATGATTACAAACCTAAAAAAAATTATTCATATTATCTATAATTCGAAAATTGTATGATAGAGGAAACCTTTCGGAATTGCATAACTAAATTCATTAAATTTGATGTAAAATTTTTATCAACTGTATGCGAATCACCACCACCAACACTATAATGTAATAAATCTTCAATTTTGATTTTTTGTTTCAATGCCATATACAATAATTGTTGTCTTGTTGTCAAAGGACAATATACCATTATTTCAATTTTATCAGATAATTCATTTTCGACATCTTTTTTAATACGTCTCAACATAAACGGTTTTAAAATCATATGTAAACGTGATAAATGTTCTAAAAATAATTGTGTTGATTAAAAACTAATTTATAAAAAAATTAAATAATTACTTTCATCGATTCCAGTTTTATTTTCAGCATGACTTTCAATATCTTTCGAAAACCATTCATTGAATTCTTCATGTGAATCAAATAATGTTGGCATTATAAAATGTAATAATGCCCATAATTCAGCCATACTATTTTGTATTGGTGTACCACTTAATAATAAACGATTACGACAACTAAAACCTAATAATGTTTTCCATCTCATACTACTCGTACTTTTTATAGCTTGTGCTTCATCTAATATCATATATTGCCATTTAATTCGATTGAAATATTTAATATCGGTTATAACAATTTGATAACTTGTTACTACTATATGAAAACTTGCATCTTTTGTATAAATATCTTTTTGATCCCAAAATTGACGTAAAATTTTACGTTCCTAAAACCATAATAATAGTTTATAATATAAATAATAATAAAACAATTATGATTATACATTTGGATTGCCCCAATACGGTACGACTTTGAAAGAAGGTACAAATTTAGCAAGTTCTTGTTGCCAATTGTGTAAAGTCGAAGCTGGGGATATTATAAGAAACGGTCCCCAAACAGCTAAAATTTCAATTCAAATTATTAAATATATAAAAAATAATTGTATAACAACTCACAATAACGTTCAGCAATATGACATAAAAATGCTATACTTTGTACAGTTTTACCTAAACCCATCTCATCAGCTAATATACCACTAATACCTTGTGCATATAAATTAGCCAACCAATTCATACCTCTTAATTGATAACCTTTCAATTTACCTAAAAATATACTTGGTTGTGGTTGTTCACCATCAATTGAATTAACATCAACATTAGCATTAGCTTCTAAATCAAAATGTTTAGTTCTAGCTTTTTCGTTTTGGAATGCTTCTTGTGCATTACGTTTAGCTTTCTCTTTCATCAATTCACTATCATAATCGTCAATTGTTATTAATCGTGAATTTTGTTCTTCATCTAATTGATTTAAAATTCTCAATTGTTCTTCTGGTGATGCTTTGCCTAATTTTTTTGACATAAAATGTGCATATAATTCAGTTTGTGTTATCAAGAAATTCAATTTCCGTTGTTGTCGTTTAGCTTCAATTAATTCATGATCAATTTTACGTTGTTCTTCAGCTTCTTTCTCTAAACGTTTTTTAACTTCCCGATCCAACCTTCTAGAACGTTTCCAATAAGCTATATTTTCACGTGATAATCTCTTCATTCGCCATTGTTGTTCTTTAACAACACGAGCCGATTGCAGCTAAAACATAACAACATCAATCACAAAGTAAAAACATTTATTAAACAATCTACAGCTTTTTGTCGTGCATATTTCAAACATTGTTGTGCCACTCGTTTACATTGTATTAACATTTCCTTATGACGATTCATTTTAGCTCTATGCTGTTTACCAACTTCTTTTTTAGCAATATTAATTAGGATCTTTTTCCGTTTCATTTTCATCATATCTTCCCATTTTTTCTTTGATTCCTCATCTTTGAATTTTTTCATTTTCTTTTTATTATGAGAATTAAATTGTGTTAAATGCGGATTATTTTTAATAGTTTGAATAAATTCTGAATTTACATTTGAATCTTCATCCAAATGTTGAAAATCCATCATACTATCCAACGATAAATTTAAACACGGTTCATTCTAAAATCATATTAATCATGAATATTTATTTATTTTATAATATTTAATTAATTTATAACCGATATATCATCTAAAATTTCAGGTGGATAAAGAGGTGATTTTGATGTTTCTTCTTTATATTGTCGCTTTTTTGGTTTCATAGGGCAAGATTTTTCTATTTCTGGATAACGATCAATTTCACTCAATAAACCAGAACCATAATAAATGTATCGTTTAAAATCAACCTAAACACACAAAAACAAACAAACAAATTAAATCTAAATAAATACATCACAAAAAATAAATCATATTACGTCTTTATTATTGCGAATATGTTTTTGGAAAGCATGTAATTTTGTTATATGTTTATATTGAGCATCTTCTGGCATATTATCAGCGTTTTCTTGTAAAACATCAGCCAACCAGGATCGTCTTTGTGATACATTTTTTAAATTATAATAATCTTTGGTTGAATGTGTTTCTGAATCTGAAAATATTATCAAAAATTTTAGTTTTATTAATATCGTTAAATTAACTAACCTTTTATCAAATTTTCTAATGTACTTGATATATCCATTGAATCACTACTAGTACTACTACTATCTTCTAATTGTCCATCAATTTCACGTAAAAAACTATTTAGTTGAATTGCTCCTTCGACACGCTGTACATGTATTGGTTTAGATGTATTTGGATTCAAATGTTGTAATAATTTTGGATTATTATCTATTAAAATATGAATAATAATTAAGTAATTACATTCAAAAATTTACCATGCTTCTATCTTTATTAACCTGTTAATATCTTGTAAGTTTTATCATAACCATTACGTGACATTTTTCAATATATTTATAATAATTAATAACAATTAATCACTATTTTCTTACAATATTAAATAACGTTACATTGATTTATTTATTTTTATCGTATAACCACAAAATCAACCCCCCTGTTTGGTTGAATTAGGTTGGTAACCAAATAAGAGATAACATAAGATGGTTCATCTCTATTCAGTTTTATTTTGAATGAATACATGATATATAACCGTTATTATATAAAACTTACCATTTGAGTTATGCTTTCTCTCATAATTTTTCAGCTGTTTTATTTTAATGTTTATTAATGTTTACTATCAGTTATGACGTATTTTATTGAGATAAAAATAATGCTTCTAAAATTACGCCGTAGATAGTAAGCGAGAAGATATGGCGGCATTTTTTTTTATGACGTCTCATTGTTGATAAATTTTATCAATTCTTTGAATAATTAGGTTATACAATTCATACATCTTTTTTCTAGGTATTAATCAACGGCAAATTATAAATAACAAATAATATTACTTTATTTTGAAATTATAATAAACATAAATTGTTATAATTTTATTCATTTTTCTCAATTAGGTTGTAACTGCACATGCGCAAACATAAAATTACGCTAAATACCCAAAAATGAAACAAAATTTAATATTAACAGCATTTTTTTTAAATATATTTAAATAAAACAATTATAATCGAAATATTCACTGAAAAAAACAAAGAGTTTATATAATATAT
Source organism: Zonitis immaculata (assembly GCA_037414775.1). NCBI lineage: Eukaryota > Metazoa > Arthropoda > Insecta > Coleoptera > Meloidae > Zonitis > Zonitis immaculata. Next base: position 24,441 of record JAZBGX010000039.1, read on the forward strand.
GAAGTTATTTAATAGTTATTGTAATTTATGCTTCCCATATAACTGAAAATTCCCGAATAGAAGAATTTTTGAGTTTTAGTAAAATTATTCATCAATAAATAGTGACCTAGTGGATTTATTTGGAACTAATAGAATTTTGCGGAATAAAGTGAATCATCCACATTAATATATTATCTATAGTGATAAAACAAAATTCCCTAAATTCTTCTTAGCTTCATTGAAGAATCGTGTCTATTATTTAGATTATACTTAATTCAGAAGATTAATATAACCGAATAATCTTTGTTTCTTCTAATTTTTCATTTCACAACATTAACGGCTTCGATTTATTTGATTTTTTCGTAAGTTACTATTTTTATCCGTTTTTCGACATTCCAACGGTTTATAATTGCCGCTATTTCTTTAATCTCGAACCCAAAACACTCAGTTACCATAACAAAAGTAAATTTATCATTAATTGATAGCAATAAAAGTTAAACTAATACAGAAATAGCGATTAAATTAAATTTCTAATAATTACTACCGTTAATTTTATATAATTTAGCAATAATTACTGAAAATTAATTATTCTTAACGGAAATTGTCATGCGTAGTAAAAAACAGTTAAATTGCGCAGGTCTATTTCAACGATATTACGGTATCCGCCAACAATCCGCCATTTTCTTGTACAACTTGTTTGAGGACGTTACTTGCAAATTGTTGAATTTAATTGCACCGAATTGTAAGTATTTTTTTTTTGTTTTATACTATTGCTAGCTTTATATTAATTTCTTTTAATTATATTTATAATAATTAATTCAAAAACAGTAGTTATTTCACATATTACATTACTGTTGGAATTCCATGCGGTTGTATTGATAAACATAAGGGCGGTCATCATTATCTAATTAAATTGAGTCTCATTCAATCAAGTGAAATATTTGTTTGTTGTATAAGTGTTGAATATTGCAATTGTTTTTATTTTATAGTAATTGAAAAAAAAAAACACCATGGCTGTGTGATACTTTCACATCTATATTATGCACTTTCTTCCGAAGTCAAATATTATAACTGTACCGCAACTTTCATTTTTTGAATCATTCATCAATCGCTTTTATACTAAATGAATTTTATTTATGTTATAGATGGGTACTAGAGTATTTGTTGGTGGTTTAACATACAGGGTTAGAGAACGTGATATAGAAAAATTTTTCCGTAAATATGGACGTATTAAGGAAGTAGCAATGAAAAATGGTTTTGCATTTGTGGTAATTTGAGACTCATTTTTGTTCAAATAAAAAAAAATTTAATAATTATTTTTAGGAATTTGACGACTATAGAGATGCCGATGACGCCGTATATGAACTTAATGGCAAAGAGTTGCTTGGTGAAAGGTATTTCTGAATATTATTAGTTATAAATTTTGTTTTAATTGATTTCATTTAGAGTCTCAGTTGAGCGGGCAAGGGGTACGCCAAGAGGTTGTGATCAGTGGCGTGGTAGTGGAGGAGGGCGTGGCTATGGCTTATCAAGAGGACGTAGTCGTGATAAGTAATATCATCGTAATATATTTTTGAAATGTTATTAATTTATTTTGTTCTTTGACTAGATATGGTCCACCCACCCGGACAGAATACCGATTGATAGTCGAGAATCTTTCAAGCCGAGTCAGCTGGCAGGTAACTGAGATTTGAATTCAGGTTAATCTTAGAATCTAAAGAATAAAAAAAAAATCAAAAAGAAAAAATTGAGAAAAAAGTGCATGTTTGTCAGTTATAAAAAAAAATTATTTTGGTGAGGGTCCTGATATCCTTGAATAGATATTCCTATCATTTCAAACCATGAGGGTTGGCATAAACCAAGTAGAGGCCATGTGAATGAAAAATGAGGGTTGTTCCATCTACTATGGTTTATTTCCATGACGGTTGCGTATCCACCTCTGGGGCAAAACGGTTGAAAAGAACGGCCAGTGAAACCACATATTGAGCAGAATCAATGTGAAGCACTCCTTTTCGTCTACAAAAATTCTCAATTGAGCAATGTAGTTATTGTTCAATGATAGAAGGTTCATCAAGATTAATCGACCAATTCCATTGATCTACATGAGCATTTTAAAAAGACGTCTTTTGATAACTTTCCGAACCTACCTATTCCTTTTCCATAATTAAAAAATAATTTCATATCTGAAAAAAGTAATAATAAGAAAATGAAGTTATAACATGTGAATATGTAAAATAAAATACTTTTTTGTAAAGAGCACCCATTCCCTTGGAGTGTGAGGTATCTCTAGGCTCAATCAATGCTCAATCAATGTGGTATATCCATGTGATCGAGTGGCAGTCATGTGTATTTCCGTCGTTCCATTGGTACTGTTCTGGTTTCTCGTGCACAAATGCCTCAGGTAATGCCCTAGCATGACGCGCAATTATGTGAATATTACACTTGTTACATTTTGTCGTGTTAAATTTTTGGTTTGTGCACAGTGTTTGTTTGATAAATCCTATTCCCATTATTAAACCTTCCTCAGTATATCCTTGAGGAGTTAATTTTTCATGTGTTTTATTTTCAATTTTAGTTCTATTTAGGTGAATTTCAGATCGAGAATCAAGTTACAAATTCTAATTTCTGGTGTTTAGTAACTTGGACTTTTCAAATGAAAGTCATCTATATAGTAATATGTACTTTTTGTTTGTTTGCTTTTTTTTCTATAAAACTAAGAGGAGTATGTGTGCGAGTGTGTATGTATGTTAAGTAATGAAACAAATTATCGACAAAATGTAACAAAGTACAGAAAAACTGACTTGAATCACTTTAGATTTACGATACATTTCTACTTTTAAGTTCGGATTTTACAAAGTATCGAAATCAGGTAATTTTCTACATAAATCGTTTTCTAATATGTTTTTATTTAATAATAATAATTGCATTTTGTTTTGTTTTCTTAGGACCTCAAAGATTTTATGCGGCAAGCCGGCGAAGTAACATATGCAGATGCTCACAAGCAACGTAGGAATGAAGGGTTAGTTGGAACATTTTTTTCTATCATTCTTTGAACTTTCAATTTGACATGATGTTACCTTATAAATACCATCTTTCGGGGCTGAAGATGAGATGATTGATAAATTTTAAATCTGAAGATTTTACATAAGAAACGCCCTAAAATCCGTTCTTTTTCCGATTTTAATTTCTAATTTTACTCTATTTGTTTAGGGTTGTTGAATTTGCATCGTACAGTGATATGAAAAGTGCAATTGATAAGCTCGATGGTTCCGAATTAAATGGCCGTAGAATTCGTTTAATTGAAGATAGAAGACGAGGTAGTAGACGTTCTAGATCTTCAAGTAGTCGGAGTCGCTCTAGATCTAGATCTCGTCGTCGTTCGCGTTCTAGGTCAAGGTAACAGAAAAAAGAGCCTCATTTTAAATTCGTCTTATTATCATTGTTATATCTTCAGATCTCGTAGTCGTAGTCATTCCAGAAGTCGTTCACATCGTTCAAGTCGTTCCAAATCCAGAGATCGCTCCAAAAGTAAATCACCAGCTCATTCTAAATCACGGTCTCGCTCTAAATCAAAAGAAGGTTCGAAATCACGGTCAAGATCACGATCTCATAGTAAACGTTCCAAGTCCAGATCATGTTCAAAAGAAAATGGTACAAAACGTTCTCGTTCAAGATCGTGCAGTAGAAATAACAGTAAATCCAGAAGTCAATCACCAACCAAAGAAAATTCTCCTGAGAAGAATGATTAAAAAAATTCTATTCAAATTAAATGGAATTATAGATGATTTTCTGGTAGATTGTACTTTTTTTTTTTTTTTGAGCAATGTATAATTTGCTGTCAAAATATTTCAATTTATCAGTAAATCCACTATCATTTCTGCCTCATTGTTTTCAAATAACTTTTGTGGCATAAATGAGATATTTTAGCGTATCTATGGATAAATTATGACGACCACTCTGTGTATATTGTCTATTATAGTGTGTCGATTTTGAAAGTGAAGAATAAATGTTTGCATATTTTTTCTGTCAAAATTTTAATGTGTAGTCAGATTAGAGAGTGGTCATTTGTATGTAATCATAAGTTTTTAGTTAAGATTTATTTTATAATTTTTATATTTGAGTTGATCTTTAGCATGGACCAGAGGTTTTGCTAATAGAAATGGCTGGTTTTGGGTCCAGTTAGTCAACCTCATTATACAATGTAATACCGAAATCAGCTGATGTAAACAATGCTGTTTGCATTTTAATGTCTGATGTTTTATAATATTTATTCTTAATATAAATTGAGGCAGATTATAATATTATTACATGATTGAAAACTAATTAACAATTAATTATTGATGTATGTTATCGTGAAATAGTTAATGATAATATAATTTTAGTGGGTAATTAATTTTGAGAATAAAATTATTTATTAAGGGTTGTAATGTAATCATTCTTTTCTTTCTTTCTTTTTTAGACTTATCGTATAACACTTTTTAATTGTAAATAAATGAATTCAATAATAATTTTTAACATTTTTTTTAAGTGAACACTTGATTTATAGTGAGTTTGTGTTCGATATACCATTAAAAAAAAGTAATTTGTTAATTTCGATGCAGCTTGAATTAGTTGTAAAATAAAAATAATAAATAAAACTAACATTTTTTATTTTCTCATTATTAATAATTTGTGGTTAAAATTTTAATATCAGCCATATTATTGAAAAGTACACATAAATATTTTTAAAATACATACGTATAAAAATTATGAAAACAATTTCTCAGGACAATTAGAAATTGCAGAAATGTCACATTGAAACTGCAATTCGTTTCGTATAAGTGTATAATATGCATGTAATATACAAAAAGGCTTTTAATTTTAATAAATTTGAAAACATACCATCATATTGACTATCAGTCAGGTACTAAAATATATATAATTAATAATTAAAAGTTGAATTGAGCAGTTCGTTCTTAAATAAGATTTGATGTGATAGTTGAAATGAGTAACTATCACCTTTGATTCTGCTTATATTATTTTTAAAATATTAAGTTCAAATAATAGATGTAATAGCCACTCATTAACTATAATAAATATTTTCAATCAAATTATATAACAAAATATAGTGTCAACTAATAAAATCAACAGTTATGGCTTTGGAGTTTAGTTTAAGTTGTTTTTAGGTGTTTGTATTAATAGTTTTTTTTTTTTTTTACATTGGCATCTGGCATGTCTGCTTTCGATTTTAGTTTTTATATTAAATATAATTTTTTTAAATAATAGCAGAAATTATAAATAGCACCTTATCATAGTTAAAAAATCTAAATAAAATTTAGATTATAAATCATCATCGCCTATACCTTCAAATGCATGATTTTCAATAAATTCTTTACCACATTTGAATGAAACACTAGAAAATTTCTCTTGTAGTTTCTTTATAGAGAATGACTCTTGAAATTTCTGAACATCATCATCCTATAATCAAGATAAACATTATAACAATTTTCAATATTGATATTATTGGAAAATAATATACTTTTGTATCAGGATCTATTTCTTCCAAACGTATTAAATGAAATGAACCATCTCTTTTCATATATGATAAATCTTTTTTATTACCATATGTTTGACGACGTTGAATACCATTTTTTTTCATCAATAATTCATCAACCAATGATTGAAGACAAACAGACATCAAAATAGCTTGTTCACTTGTTATAGTTATCCATTGTAATTTATCTTTCGACATTAAATATTCAAATGATAATTCAACGCCAGAATTTGTGCTCATATGACTATTTGTAGCAATATCCGGTTTATTCTAAAAAAATAATAGATACTTATAACAATATATTTTGTTGAAAAAACTTTAACAAGTTTACATGTGTTGCTGTGATACGCCAACATCTCATTCTCGTTACTTTAAAACATCCTTCTTTAATATATTGGCCAGGACTTACAATTCGCATATTTAATTCTTGATCACCTATTGCGATAAGGACTTTGGTTTGAGGCTTTGGAAAATCACAGTAACATGGCATAAATTGCATAAAACCATAATATTTTAATGTACGTGCTAATTCTATATATTCACGTTTAGCTAAACGTGATTGTAGATTTGCCAATTGCATTTTTATATCTTTTGGATATAATATCCAACCTTTTTCTATATCACTTACTGTTTGTACATATAATAAATTTAGAGCAACTGGATCTGTCATTAATTCATAATCATAATTAGGATCCCAGTAACTACAAGAATTTTTATTATATAACAAAAATTGTAATAAATTTCAATAATATTTATGTACCTTTTACGTATCACAATTTTATTAGCATCCTTAATTGTCTTATGCGACATATAAGGTGATTCGAAATTTAATAATTTCCGTAAAAAAACAACATCACCACTATTGTCTTTTTTTATCAAATAAAGTGAAAAATATTGAGCATATTCTTTAGGTAAATTGATATGTTTACAAATTTTTAATAAAACCTGGTCAGTACGATCAAATGTTGATACAGTTATTGGTATATGATAATTATTTGTTGTATAAATATCTAAATTTATTTCCTGTTTCTTTTCTGATGCCGTCTCTTGTTGGGCCGATAATAAAAAACCAATTAAAATATCTGATGATACCAATTTTGAATCTTGACCAACTTTAAAATAATTATTAAACAATTTTACTTATTATTGATAATTGATTGAAATTATACCAGTTTGTATATATTTTTCTAAAAAAGCTCGACGTTCTTCTAATTGATTTCCTGTTAATGGTAGTAATTTTTTAGGCGGAAATGATGGCACATTATCGTTACCAAATTCTTTTTTTAATTGTTCATTCAAATTATGCAATTGTTTGAAACGTACTGTACAATGAAATACACCATTTATATGTATATTGTAACCCTAAATAATAATAGAAAATAGACAATTATTTGAGATTGAAATTATTGATAAAAACATACAATGTAAGTTGACCCATTTCCTTTATTTAGTTCTTGTGTATCGGGTATGGAAAAATGCATTTTTTCTAATAAAAATCACTTAAAACTAAATTTATATAAAAAATTCTAAATAAATGGAAAATGTATAAAAAATATTTTAAATTGGATTTAACATTACTGGAAGTTATCAGAATTTATAAAAACATTTGATCACCCAACTACCCAAAACAATGTCACTTGTTAGTGCACAGTTTGACCAACTTAACGGTATCGAACTTACTAATCAAAAATAATTAAAAAAAAACTGTTAATCTATATTAAATTATAATATATAATAATCAATTGATTAATTAAAATTAATCAATGAATAATCTACCATTACCTATTTTTCCGGATAATAATTTCCGTAATTTTTCGTTTGCAAAAGAAATTCAATAAAAACCATAGATAATTGAATTCAGCTAATCAGATACGAGTTATTGAGATTTGATATTATTAGAAAAATTGCTCGGAATACAAATTTAGTGGATCAAAACAAGCTAGTGAATTAATCTTTACATAATGTCTTACGTACAGCGATAATACTGTCCGAAATTTTCATATTCCCGCTCATTATTTTACCAGTACTAGCGTCATCTATGAATTTTACAGCAAACTTAGGTGGAACGATTTACATTTTATCAACAAAATAGACAATCATAGGTATGTTGTGAAATATAACATTTTAAAATAATTGGTCCCTAATTATTATTATTATTATTTTTTACGATTTCCTGGAACTTTTTGGATGTCTATTTTAAAATTAGCCGCGTTCCAGTGCTATTATATACAATGTTAGATGTCGCTATTAATAACTACCACGCCTACCAACACCAAACGGTTTCAGACTGAAAGAATAAAATGGTAAAAAAAAAATGAATCATATATGATGGACAACCAAACACACCTAGTTCATACGTGAATCGTTAGAAATAAATAAAATAATATTAAAAAAACACGAAACAAAATTAACAAATTCGAATATTGTTATAAAAGACAAATCGATAAATAAGACTATAATAACTGTTGAAAATTTAGTTTTGACTACCGTGTTTGAAGACCGCACCTAATATCTATACAGTGTGAGTGTGTGTGTTTATTGTGTTTGTTAGTGATAAAACGTTATTATGGACGAATAACGTAAAATTATCAACATATCCCGTATGTTATTATTTAATATCTTATCTGATTAGATTATTATTGTTTAATTTTATTTTGTTTGAACGGAAAAATTTGCGGTATTATTATCAAAACAATAAAAAAAATTAATCTGATTACAAAAGATAGGTCATTATACTGTTATAAAGAGTTTACATAGATTTCTATAGTAGGCTAAGGACTATTTGTTTATTGTTTTTTTTTCTGTTGTTTTATTGTTTATTTTTTTTCTTCTAAAACTTCCATTTATTTTTAATTAATCGAATGATGTTATTTTGATGAAATTGGGACACAATTAATCGATTATAATCGTTTAATTTGAAAACCTAAATATAATGAGACATATCTAAATATAACTTACCCAATTTAGATAATAATTTATTTGTTACCATTTAAATATCCACCCTTTAGGTTATTCATTACTTTTTATCAATTTTATTATTAATATGATTAAGAATTATGATTTAATTTTCATGTATGATGTCATCGACATTTAAAGGACGTTTTGTTGCATTTATTTCTCGTTAATTTAGAATTTTTGTATGAAATCATCATTATTTTAGACTATTAGTATCATTATCCAACCTGTTTTCGGATATATGTATATTTTATCATAATAAAATCTATTTCGTCAAATTATTCCACATATTTAATCAATGAATCTAAAATAATTTTATATATGAGTAGTAATTGCAACAGTAATTGATATTCATGTCATATTTACTACTATAAAAAAAACTATATAAATGTACTTGATTGTATTTTGTTATCCCTCCCACACAATATGCATCATTTCGGCAATTGACAATTTCAAAAGAACCCTAACTTTGATAACACAATAATAATAATAATAATAACAACCGATTATCATCTATTATCAAAATAAATATAAAGAAACTATTTTTGCTTTATATAAATTTAATGATTTTCGATTTTATCTCCAATATCATCAATTTTAGTTTTTTCTACCCTAGCTAATCTGAAAGGTTTCCCTGAAACCTTATATTAACTTGTATTTACCCTCTTGTTACTTGATATATATATATTTGTATATATTGCAGTCATCAAATCAATGAGTCATTCAAAAACCAGACAATAATCATCAACTAATTGCAATATAATTAATAAATCGCAAATTTATTTTTAGGGATGTATTTTTGTATACAGAAATTTGTTCTGTAGTTGAATGAAATCTTTAATGCATTTAATAAACTTCTTTTAAAATAAATATCAAAATTTTATTTATCTAATTATTGAGTTTTCATATAATATAGAGACATCTGTATATGATGTAAGTTGTAAGTTGTAAGGAATATTGATTCAACTGCTTTATACGCCAATACTTTGAGGTTTTTTTTTTGCACTGCAACGAAACTATCGTCTAATAGCAAATAAATGAGTTTTTCAAGTACTCATTTGTTTTTTTATATAATATTAATAAATCAAACTCTAGAAGATTAATTAATAAGAAAGATATGGAGTTAAAAATTAATTCTGTATTGATTAATATAGATGATGATGATTATAATTTTATTGGCGCCTCAATTATTTACAATATAGAAATTACGTCAATTATCAAATATTCTAATTTTTAATTATTAATGATTAAATTTAAATTAACGAAATTTGCTCTAATTAATGTTGTTTGAATTCCATTCGTGTCGAATTCATTGATATTTTAAATATGATTTTGAATATATTCAATATACAATTAACAAAAAAATTATTGATAAGCCACTATTAGATTATCATTTATTTGATAATTAACGAAAATTTGACTAGAAATAACTATTTTCTTTCAATTTTTATATCAATCTTGAAGTATCAAATTTAGAACGAGCATGTCATGTCAAAATTGAAAAAAAAAAATATTTTCCAAGTTATTGATCTGTTTAGACTGGAGTCATTGTTTCTATTTTCATATTTATTGGAATCAATTTTGACGAGGTCGTTTAAATTGTAGTTATAAGAATTTTCACCAAATGAAAACATCTGATTCTAAAAATTGCAACTAATGTTTTTTTATTAATAATAATAAAAAAAAACTATGAATCTAACTATAAACGGAAAGTAATTTAGCATCAATTAGTGTAAAATATTTAAATGAAACGTGGGTAGTATTTACCTTTAATAATAATAATAATAATAATAATAATATGAGAGAAAAATTAACAGAAATCTGTTATTACAGAGTTGTAGTTTGTTTGTTTTTTTTGAAATTTTATTTAGAATTAGGTTTCATTGGAAGTTTTAGAATTGAAATGTTGTTGATGATATCATATCCAGGTCACAATATAGTAGCATTTATTTTTGGAACTATTTTTCCGACAACAAAAATTATTCAAAAATAAATTTATAATATAAATGATAATTAAGTGTGAAACAATGTTTTCTAAAAATAGTATCATTGCATTATTCATATAAATTATAACTACATATATAACAAGAATTTTTAATAAATTCTTTATGCATATTTTTATAGAATAATAATTTAATTATTCTATTTTATCAATGATTAATGTGAATATTTTCTTTCAATATAACTGCAAATTTGGTTACAATTTGTTTATAATTCAATAATAAATACTATTATAGAGTTCATTATCGTTTAAGAAACTTTGAATAATTTAAATATTAAATGAAATGTTCCGGTTTTTATTGTACTATAATGTGGGTAATTTTTATGGAGTTGAAAATAGAGTTAAATCAATTATAGTTTGTGATCAATTAAATTTTTTAGTTTTTCTTTGATAAAGTGCGGATAAATTGCAATAGGTTTACAAGATTGTATTGTTATTGTTATTTTACTAGTATGTTGTTTTTCTATTTACAGATTATTTTATTATTCAAGACATAACAAAATGGAGTTAATTTTTAGTTTTATGATAATTATATTAGTTTCGTTCTCGTCAGGCAGAGAAGGTATCTATTTATTTATTGATTAATCTCAATATTTGTTATTAATTGAAATTTTCCGCTTCAGTACCATCACCCCCTTATATAATTAAACAACCGCCGACTGATGAAGTACTATTTCAAGTAGAAAGTAGTGGTGAAAGCGATAAACCATTTTATATAGAATGTGAAGCAATTGGTGAGCCAGCACCAAAATATCGTTGGATTAAAAATGGTAAACCATTTGATTGGCAAACATATGATGATCGTATATCACAACAACCAGGCCGTGGTACATTATCAATATCAAAACCTCAAGATGTTGATCTTGGACAATATCAATGTTTTGCTGAAAATGAACATGGTATAGCAACATCCAATTCAGTATTTATGCGTAAAGCTGAATTGAATTCATTCAAAACAACACAACCAGTATCATTGACTGGTCATGAAGGGGAACCATTTCAATTGAAATGTCAACCACCAGATGGTTGGCCAAAACCAGTTGTTCATTGGATATATTTTTATACAAGTGGTGGTTTCAAAACAATTAATAGTTCGAGAATGACTATTGATCCTGAAGGGAATTTATGGTTTTCAAATTTAACAAAATCTGATGTTACTGATGATTTTCGTTATGCTTGTGCTGCAACATCACCATTTAAACACGAATATAAATATGGTAATAGGGTTTTATTAAATGTTATATCAACTGGTGTATCTGCTGCACAAAATAAATATCCACCAGTTGCACAATATGCTTCGAGAAAAAATACAGTTGCTTATAGAGGAAAACGACAAGAATTGTTTTGTATCTATGGTGGGACGTAAGTAATTTGTATATAAATCATATAAATTATAATTTTAATATTTTCATTATTCTTTCAGACCATTACCACAGACGGTGTGGCTGAAAGATGGGAAAATTATACAGTCCTCTGATCGTGTAACACAGGGTAATTACGGGAAGTCACTGATAATAAAAGTGGTTGATTTTGAGGATGAAGGAACGTATACATGTGAAGTTAGTAATGGAGTTGGTGAAGCAAAATCACATTCAATTAATTTAAGAGTTTTCGGTAATAATTTCTAAATAATACGTAAAAATTATTATTAATAGGAAAAAAATTACGTTTATTTTTATAGCCGTTCCGTACTTTACTGTAGAACCAGAACGTATAAATGCAGCTGAAGATGAAACTGTTGAATTCCGTTGTGAAGCTGGTGGTGTACCAAAACCAGAAATAAAATGGATACATAATGGTAGACCATTATCACAAGCACCTGCGAATCCACGACGTCATGTTTATAGTAATCGAATTGTTATTGAACGATTATCGAAAAACGATACAGGGAATTACGGTTGTAATGCAACAAATTCTTTAGGTTATGTGTATAAGGATGTTTACGTCAATGTTTTGGGTATTAATAAAATATTATTTATTTTATTATAAATTAATGAAAATTATTTTAGCGTTATCTCCGGAAATTATTGAAGCACCACAAAATACTCAAGCTGTTAATGATCAAAATGTAACAATGACTTGTAGTGTATTAGGAGCTCCAAAACCATTAGTTAAATGGACATTAAATGATAGAGAATTGACAGGTGGTCGATATTCGGTACAAGAAAATGGTGATTTACTTATCATTGGTGTACAACCGGATGATAGCGGCAATTATACTTGTCATGCTCAGAATAAATTTGGTAGAGCTCAAGAACATGGACATTTGTCTGTTAAAAGTAAAATAGATTAACAAATAATTGATTGTTGTTTTATAATTAAAAATATTTACATATTTTAGGTCATACTTATATAACTGATGGACCAGAAGATTATGAAGTAGCTGCTCATACATCAGCAACATTTCGATGTAATGCTGTGGCTGATGAATCTTTAAATTTAGAAATAATATGGTTGAAAAACGATCAACCAATTGATTTTGATGATGAACCACGATTTGTTCGATCATCAGATTATTCATTAACAATAACACAAACAATTGAATTAGATTCAGGAACTTATACATGTCTAGCAAGAACTGAATTAGATGAAGCTAGAGCTAAAGCACAATTAATTGTACAAGATGTACCAAATCCACCAAATCTTTTAGGAGTTGAATGTCATAGTTTGGATGCTACAATTAAATGGAAATCAATGGGTGATAATCGTGCACCAATTTCACATTATATAATTGAATATAATACAACATTTACACCAGAAACTTGGACTGTTGTTTTTGGCAATGTACCAGCAACTGACATGTCGTTCAATGTAATTGATTATTATAAATTAATAATTGAGTAGATTTTTATTAAATTTTTGTTCATATTATATAGGTTGTGATGAGTCCATGGGCCAATTATACATTCCGAGTAATTGCTGTTAATAAAATTGGTAAATCATTACCATCTGATCATTCAGAAGTTTGTACAACTGAACCATCTGTACCGCGTGATAATCCAAAAGATGTTAAAGGTGAAGGTACAAGACCTGATAATCTTGTGATTAGTTGGACGGTATTTATTCAATTATTTATAATTGTAATTCAATTGTATGTTCCTTTACATTCTAGCCAATGCCACAAATTGACCATAATGGTCCTGGTTTTCGTTATCGTGTATTTTGGCGTCGTGATATCGAAGGTGAACCATTCTCAAGTGTAGATATAAATAATTGGCGAACACACGAATATATTGTTGAAAATCAACCAACTTATCAACAATATCGTATTAAAGTTAGTGCTATGAATGATTTAGGTGAAGCAAATGTATCACCAGCTGAAGTGATTGGTTTTTCTGGTGAAAGTGAACCAGAACAAGCACCAACTAATTTTACATTATTACAAATACAAGGACCTAAAACAGCATTCTTTACATGGAATCCTGTTGATATAAAAAGTGTTCGTGGACAATTGAAAGGTTATAAAATACGTACATGGAGTGATGTATCGCCTATGCCAAATGAAATTCAAGTACAAGGTTCGGTTACTAAAGCATTAGTAAATACATTAGATCCGTTTACAAAGAATTATGCTCAAGTATTTGTATATAACGGTAAATACAATGGTCCACCAAGTGAAACATTAAGTTTTGATACACCAGAAGGTCCACCTGAAGGAATGAGTTATTTAGAAGCGGTACCATTAGGTTCATCAGGATTTCTATTGAATTGGAAAAAACCGGAAAAACCGAACGGCATATTAACAGCATATACAATCGGTTATATGGAAGTTGATAATTCATCTGTTGGTAGTGTTATCAAGAAACCACCAATTTATGATGTGAATCGTTTAAGTGCTAAATTAGGTGGTTTAAAAGCAAATACAAAATATAGTTTACAAATATCGGCAAATACTAGTAAAGGCGAATCGAATATATTTTTTATCGAACGTAAAACACGACCAGCCGGTCTTTATCATCCAGGAAAACCAACATTTATATGGGAACCAGTGAAAGATGGTTTAACAGCATCTGTACGTGTACAATGGTTACCAAGTCGAACCGGAAATCCTGGCTCATTATTTTTAGTTAAATATCGTAAACAAGGTGAAGCTGTTTATAGAAAATCTGATCCAATATATGATGAAGATTTTCATGTTGTAACGGGATTGGAAACTGGTGAAAATTATGATTTTATAGTAACATCAATTGATGGTGATGATTATGTTGATAGTGATCCACAAACAGTTGGTACGGATTTTGATGGTCCTATAATTCGTGCTAAAGAAAATGTAGCAACAGCTGGATGGTTTATTGGAATGATGTTAGCTATAGCTATATTATTATTAGTTTTAATTATCGTTTGTATTATAAAACGTAATCGTGGTGGTAAATATGCTGTACATGAACGTGAACAAGCTAATGGCAGACATGATTATCCTGATGAAGGTGGTTTCCATGAATATTCACAACCGTAAGTTGCTATTTTGTTTTTTGTTTTATTAGTTTTACTTTGTTTAATTAACATAATTAATATATTTGAAGTTTGGATAATAAATCGCATGGAAGAGCTTCTATGAGTAGCGAACCAAAAGTTGGACCAGAAAGTGATACTGATTCTATGGCAGAATATGGAGATGGTGATACAGGTCAGTATTAATATTTTTAGTTCAAACGGAAAAGGTTTAAATTTTTGGGAATTTTTATTTTTATTTATATAATTATTTTAAATTATTGCAATTACTGCTTTCAGTTTTTTTTTATTGATTTTTTTTTATTTTTTTTATTTTTTTTTTTAAATAGAGGGTATGAATGAGGATGGTTCATTTATAGGCCAATATGGCCGAAAACGGGGTCAAGGCGAGACAACGTCACAAGGGTTTGCTACTCTTGTTTAAATATGTAAGAATTTTATTTTTATTTTGTTTCGTTTTTACAAGCATTTGGAGGTTTTCTATACTAACTCTGGAAATTTTTATTAATTACAAAATCTGTTTATTAAAAACTCTAATTATTGTATGTAATTTTCAGGTCGTTTCACTGAAGATGGCTCATTTATAGGTCAATATGTACCTAGTAATATGAAACAACTAGGACCACCATCAATTCCAGCTGGTGTTAATAATAATGCAATGGCCACATATGTTTAAATCAAAAATAATATTTCAAAAAAACAAACAAACAGAACAAACAAAATTAAATAAATAAATTAATATCGTGGCAAAATAGCTTTCTCTTCGAAATAATAATAATAATAATTTATAATTTGCTAAAGCAGTGTTGTGAAAAGTTAAAAATTTTTTACTTCGTATATTTGATTATGATGGGCAAAAATTTTCTATAATATTTGGTAGGGATTATTAATTGATATTATTATTATTATTATTATTATTTGACAATGTGTTCTCATTCATTATAGTTTTTTTCTAATTTTTTTTCTTTCGATAATTCGTCCATTTTTTCTAGGTTTAAAATTAAAATAAGTTGAAAAAAGATCAAAAAAAAAAAAATTATTATAAATGATGTATAGTAATATATTTTTGTTTTACGCTGGAGCTTGGAAATGATTCTAAATTTGTTAATTTCTAAACTCTAACGTTGATCTGTTAAGTACTGGAATATTTTTTGTGTATCTTTATGTAATATATAGTTATTAATTAATAGTATGATATATTTATAATGTTCAACAATATGTTTTTCATATACATATAAAAGTTAATGCAAATTGAATTTATGAGCTATGTTTAAAATGCTTGAAATTGCATTATTTTGTACGTTAAAAAATTTATTTCAATTTAAAAACAAATCACCATGACAAAGTCTGGTTAAATAATAATAACGTCTCTCAATTTATGTCGTACTTTCAAAAATTTATTTTCTATTAACACTGCCTAATTTAGTGAATATGAAATGAAATTTGAGATAAACAAAAATCGAATATCAGTAGCAAATTATGACAAAAAAAAAACGCGTCTAAAGTCAAATTAAAAATTATGTACAATAAGTGAAATATTGACAAAAATTAAACTGCTTTGAATGACTAGGATTTGATGATGGAATACAGGGAATATTACACGATTTATTCTTCAAATAAATTATATTTTTAATTACATATTCAAAGCAGATTGACTTGTTGTACAATAATTTGTTTATAATTGCAAAATTTATAACTAGTAAGTGGAGAAAATTTAAGCTGAAATATTTTTTTTACAAATTTGGTAGTTTGTAGAAGTTTGAGAAATTGCACTAATTTGCAATAATTTGACAATTATTAAAAAAAAAACATTAATTGTAAATTATTGCTATTGTTTTTTTTTTGTATTTGGGCCGAAATATCACAATCTAAAAATTTAATTCGTTTTTCTTTCGACCTTTTTTCACATAATTTATAAAGTAAATAGAGAAAAAAAAAACGATAATCAATTGATGTAAAAATTACAGTGAATAATCGATACTGATTACAATAATTGTGTCAATTTTGATTCGGAGTTCTGTAATAATATTAAATAAAAGGATAGCTGAATGAAAATAATTGAATAGAATGATCGATGATGGATATAACAGGATATCGGTGCTAGTGTTGTAGTTATTGATTTGTTGCATGATTGTTGCTTGTTATGTTACTTCTAAATGAGAACATTTCGATATTTTTATCATTTACTGGCTGCTGGTATTTCTTTTTTTTTTCTTTCTTTTTTAAAATTTTTATAGATATATTGTTTCAAACGATTTTTGTAGTTTGGCTTTTGTACGTGTATAATAAAAAGAGAAAAGCAAATAAAAATAATGTTTTGTCGCCGAGCACGATTATGGTTTTGTACGTCATATATAATTGGCTAAAAAACGATGCACTGTTGGATATTTAGTAAGATATTTCAATATATTTATAATTATTACCGAATATTGTATCTGCTTTACTAGTTGTTCTTAAAATAAGATGATTATAATATTTTTTTATTGTCTTGTACAAATTCGCAATATTTACTAAAGAAAAAATACGAATTTTTTGTTTTTTTTTTAAGATTTTACATAAATGGCAGCTATTATTATTCATTAAATTATTGTATACCTAAATGGAAATTTACCATAAATGTAAGTTTCTCTTACCTTCTTGCTTTAAGTTCAATTATTTGCATTTTGTTAATTATGATCTTCCTTTTGGATATTGTGGAGAGTTATGTAATTCAACCGATCTTCACCTCTTATATTAATTATTTTTATAAATGATACTTTTTACAATTTGTAAATGCCTTCAATTTATTATTGAGTTGTACATTTTTTAATAATGAATCTCTGTTTTACGAAGATATTGTCATAATTTTTGCACTTAATAAATCTTCAAAAAAATAAATCAATTTGTTTTCTTTAAACGAATCCTTCAAAAACATACTATGCAAAATGCCTCATGACAAACATTGGATTAGAAATGAATTAGATTTAAACAATGAATCATATTCAGAAAACTGGTCAAGGACGAACATTGCAAGATTCATTGATAAGAGTCATCGTGTTGTTCGAAACTTTTCAATAGATCGACAAACTATTGGAAAGAAGAAAAGAATAGATCGTCCTCGAACCATTACAAGAAGCGCAATTCAGAGTCGCATCTAATTCTCTTACTGTGAGACAGACAAAACGAATAGATTAGTACTCAAGCGATACAGATCGCTGGTTGAAATTTTCAACATGATAAGTCTGTTTTTCGCCGAACACAAGGAATATTTTAATCGACTGTAATAAGAAAATATAGTGGCAAGTGCCTAACTGTCTCCTCACAAAATCGAAAAATTATAATGTAACAACTGATTTTCGTCTCCTATAAAAGGCGCTTCCATCATACTGAAATACTATAGTTCAGATTTACCTCCCAATATCTATTTTGCATGTTTGTACCGAATCAAAACAACAGATAAAATAAGTTCGGAAAGAATTCAAAAATTTCTTAAACATCTGTCGGACGCTCTGTTAGACGCCTGTACATTCATCCGTCAGTAACAATTCAAGATTACTTGTCTAATGTAAGCCTGAACTAGCGGTGCGAAAAATAGAGAGTGCGATGCAATTAGATCCTGCCCAATTGGTCAGTAGACGAAAAACGCCCAGTAAAATGAAATGTGCCGCTCGCATGTCTTATACTACAATGTAGTAACGTTAGCGTTTCATGTATTATAGGAGGCAAACAATGGTTGAATAAAATCAAAATCAAGAACAACGCTCAAATTGGATGCTGGTATACTTTATTCTGCAACTCAAACTTATTTGCGTTCGTGTCGATCGCTTTTTTTGGCACGCATTCGTTACGGCACTGATATTTAATAAGATGTGTTGTACTTTCGTCGCGCTATATGCAACATAATATATTCTGTATTTCAATAGTTATAGATTTAATGAATAACGCTATTATTCTAAAAATATATTTTCCAATTGCTGAATGTATCAGATCAATAAAAAAATTGAATATTTATAGAAGACAAAATAATCGGTATGAGCTATATTTAAACTGAAAATTATAGAATAGATTATTGAAAAATGGTGGATGCGCCGGGGTAATGAAAGAATTTTGATAATGGTTAAAAAAAATCTATTCTGTTATTATTTGAACTGGAAATTCGATTTCCTTTATTAAATTAATATTTAGTTTTCATGTCTTCTATGCATTTGATACTAAATATATTTTCTTCTACTCATATATGACGAATTTAGTGATTAGAAAGAGGCAAAATTTTGTTCTGTTTGAGGAAAAATCAATATTTATTCGAATCATACGGCAAAAAAAAAAGTATAGTGATAACTGGTAACAAATAATAAACAGAACAAATAGTAATTTCGAAATTGAATCAAATAATATTTCGCTTTACATAAATATTTGAATATTCAAATTCTGCCGTTGACCAGAATTTCTCAGATAATCTGCAATAATTTTAGCATAATAGTCGAGATAATATGTAAAAAAGCTTCTCCTCAATCCTGAAAAAAATTAACATAATTCGACAAAAAAAGAAAAATATGCCACTGTTGTGATCGGCCGTCTTTAAAAATTATGCAAATTGTCATTTTTACAAGAAATTTTTTTCATATCTAATTTCGAAACTTTCCCCGTTTATTCATAGTTAGAGAAGAAATTTCGAAGTTTTTATTGACAATTCTGCTATCGTTTGCTTTTTGGTTTATTTACGTTCACTCAAATATCCAGATTATTTCCACTCTTTCTATTCACAATTATCAACTGATTTTGCACAAAAAAATGAATCCATAAATTTTTGTTTTTGGAAATAGTAATTTTTTTAATGAATCGTTCTTTGGTAATACAGTTACTTACAATATTAGAAGTGCTTTTAGCTGTTATTTTCAAGCAATCTGCCTATAGTTATTGTTAGTTATAGAGAATTCTATTAAAACTATAGTATTATAGTTCGATGTAAACATTTGTTGTTCTTATTTGAGAATAACTAGTATATAGTTGTTTGTTGGATGAACAACAGAGATCTTTTCTAGATCATATCAACATATTTTAGAAAAATAGCTATCTACAAGAACAGAACTGGATCTAGAAATTTTCCCCATTTATTATTAATACTAATTTTGGTGGAAATTTAGTCGATATACCTTCCATACAATTAATGTCGTACTCTTAATTTATATCTTGTCATATTATCTGAGAAACAAATTTATTTTTTCTTATTTCCTTTTTTCTACATTCATTTTGAAAATATCGAATTGATTTGAATTCATCCAACGTAATCAAGTAGAATTTGTTCCATTTCACACAAAAATATATAAATAAGATATCGATTTACACCGGAATATTTTAATTCGTTTTTTTTTTTTACTTCTATAAATTGAACTTATTGTGTACTGTGTTTTTTTGTCTTCTCAATAATAATAAAACAATGAGTTTTAAATTAAAATTTCCTCTATTTGTAATAATAATACTAATAATAATATTGTGGAACTTATTTCTGATGTTGTGAGATATTTTTTTTGTGAAACGGAAATGAATTTATTTTTCATGTGTAAACAAGTTGTAGTATAATGAAAAATGAATTTTTATCAGATACAATGTAATGTATTCTTAAGAGATTTTCAACTTATATGGAAAATTCTCTTAATATTATAACCTATTATATGATGAAATTAGTTTTGAATAATAAAGAAATAAGAAAATCGTTAATATTTATGTCGAATTTTCTTAGAACCCGTATTACAATTAAAACATATCACAATGTATTAATGTGGAAGAAAATAGCCCCTTATGGCAAATACGAAGGTGTTTCATATCTCCATTAGGAAAATTATTACAAGCAATATCCATTTTCTTGTAGATAGAGCGCCAAATAACATCAAACTACATTTAAATGGGAAATTATATGTTTGAAAATAGAAATAACGAAAACAACTTGCAAAAAAAAAATCAAACAAACAAATCCTTAGGGAATTATTATTGTTATTATTTCATTAACAGTATTCTTAATTTGGTGCATTATTTCTAATGAGACATACATATGTATATGTTTAGTTAGGTACTTAACTCTTGAGAATACTTTTAATATATTCCTTACTTCAGGGAGATATTTTCCATCTGGTATCTACTACATTGAAATTGAAAACTGTTAAGTCGTATTTTTCTTTATATTCTGTTTCTTAAGAGTTTAACAACGAAACACTCTGATTTATTTATTCTTTTATGTTACTTGCCTAAGGCTTACTTCATTTCTACTTTACGTTTGTTTATGTCCCTTGTAAACTAGTCACGAAAATTTCCAATGTTATTTCAATCCCATGATAATGGTTTTTTTAAAAAACAAACAAGTCATATAAATTGAAAATGACGTCTCTTATATTGTTGTTATAGTAACTTGTCAAATGATTAATACAAATAAAGTTGAGAAACTAGAGAATATGAACCAGAGCTGGACTTAGAATGTTTGGCACCCTCCAAATTTATTACATATACGTGGCTACTTAAAGTTTGTTTTCTTTGGACGATACTCTAGTTATGGACATCTTATATCGTCTCGATTCGGTTCTGATTGTTGATAGTGAACTTTACGGACAATAAATTTACAAACTGCTCTTGTTATATTATAGCATAGATGATAGATGAGATATGAAATTACTGTAAAACTGAAATTGTTGAATTTATGATCGTATTACAAATAGGAATTTGCAACTTAAAACTTTTCTATTATAAAACATTCATCATCAAATCATATTTGTTGTTTCCAAAATAATTCAACATCATAATAAATCAGATTTTGTGGTAGGACTGTGTTGCACAATCCTATTTATGTCGGTTGTCTAACCGACAGCTATACCCATGCCATCTTGTACACACACTCCAAAAATATAAGCTAATCTATACGATATGGTGGAATTTTCTAAAATACTCTGAAATTTTTGATAATATTGATCAATATTCTAATTAAATCCAGTTCGAGATAGAAGAGAAATTAATCAAAAAAATCCATTAATTCCCTGTTAAATTGAAGTAGTTATTTTCACGATCAGAGTTTTGAATGACTGATTAGTTACTTTTGTATTTGCTGATATAATCCACTTTTTATTTGTTTGAAAATTTTCTTATAGAAAATCAACTCCATCGGGATTTGATCTTGATAATGTCCTTAGAATTTTATGATTTTTCATTGGTGTCAAATCACCAAGTCCATTTTCTCTGACTTGGTTCTTTTGTCAAACATATTTAGATAGTATCGATTTTCTGTATTTATGTAGTCGACGAGAATATCGCCCCTAGAGTTTTTAACTTTAAAATCAATGGTGACGTGGTATTTTTTTTTTCGATTCGATCCATACCAAAATTCATAATTTTTAGTTATTACAAAAGTAATATGCAAATATTATTGTTATTATTGCTCTCATTATAATACAGTGCGAATATTTAATTACTCAAATTCAATTAGATGAATGTTTATTTTAACAAAATAAATTACTATTGTTAATGTTAAGTGAATGTTTTGGTGTGTAATGTAATGTAATAACGGTAATGGACATGTTTGTTTTTATTGAAATCATTTATGTACGAAATCATAAGAAAAATTTCCATTATATTAAACAATATACCCTTATAATTCTAATTGGGTTGTTTATCAAAAGTTTGTTTATGTTACGAGCAAATTTATTCAGGCTACAAGATGGTAAAAATTTTGATTTCATTGAATATAGGAATACGTCAACGTTAAATAAAATTATTGAGAGGACTCGAATTACAATAAAATACATAAAATCGATGTTAATATTGGAAATAATATTTTTCTCTTGTAAAACTCATATTTTAGAAATACGCCTGAAATATTTACAAATTTCATTACTGAGACATGTCACTGAATTTATAGTGAAACAGTTCCATAATTTTATAAGCCAGTGAACCGAACAAGGTCCGGTCTAAGGTAAAACGAACATCCATCCAATTTTTATTAGGCCAATTTTTTTATTTCTTTTTGACATGATAAATCATATCCACATCTAGAGAAACTGGAGTGTATTTTATAAAATCTTCTTCGATGACTCCTTTTTAACATAATTTAAGTCATCTATTAAAGAGCTTTTCAGAAACCAATAATAGACCCTTTTCAAATTGAAATCAGTGAATATTGAAAATGGGTAAAATTTTTCTTTATACATATCCAACTTTCAATAAAAACTCGAACTTTCCAATTTATTCTTTTGTTTTTTACCATTCCCTTGTTTCTGTTTTGTTGTTTTTCATTATTCCATATTTCCCTAAACTCGACCACTCTCTTCACCAATATTTCTTCTCCAATTGTTATCAATCTATCTCTTTTCTCTCGATTTCTCTCCCATCCAATTCTTAGCTGTCTTAAGTGTATTGCTCTCGCTATCAGTTATAGAGTCGATTTTTATTAGTTACTATTACTATTTTGATATCTTTCGGGATTTTGCTTTTAACTGAGAAAATTTCAATATTGGCCTTTTTTCCTAGTATTTCCATTTTGATTTCCTTGGGGATATTTTTTTTTTCACTGAAGGAATTCGATTTTATTGAACTGAAAACTCTCACTATATTGCTATCGTTGGGCTTCTTCTATTTTTCTTTCAAGAGCTTTTGGAACTATCCTGATCACCATCACGTCTTTTTTGTCAATAATTTATCAACTTTTTCACTTTCAGAAGCTACTGAGGATGGCTATAGGCTTCATTGATTTAAATAACATATATTGTTTTGTTCGAGTGTTATAAAACAGTTTATCAAATAGTTACACCTGGTGAAAGCATTTGCTTTAATAATCATCTCTTTTCAATTATCAACAAAATGACAAATTTCCTTTCTATAATCGGAACTTTTGAAAGATTCCAATTCTACTAACTATCTAATAGAATCGATATTTTCCAATTAATATCTAATAATAGAAAGTGAAATAGATAAAATCGAAATTACATTTATTGACAAGTTTTTTTCTTTTCATTTTCTGCTGATATAAGAATTTTCATAAAAGTTCATTTGAATCATCTTTCATTCGATTGCTATTGAAATATTGCCAAAAGGCAATAAATTTCGCACACGAATCATACTTTTTCCGTACTTATCGGCACGAAAAATGGAACGAGATCACGTAAATTCTTTTTCGTTTTCTACATTTTCTCGTATTTTATTTTCATAAAATGAAAATAGAAAAAATACTATGGAAAAACAACCTTTACAATGGAAATTTTATATTAATTAACAAATGAATAGAGATTGTTGACCTGATTAATTTCAAACGCATATATGCATAACAACATCAGCTAGATCTTGAAAATTTAAGTGACAAACCAGCGCAGGTTCGTGCGTCGCGATGTCTCTCTTTGGGCGTCGACAGTGGCCGCCAGCCTTTAGAAGGATCCTCTGAACTAAAGTTGAATCTGTTAGTCGCGCTTTGAACGCGGTTGAAATAATAACATTGTGTATTTGTCGCGTATGGATAAGTGACTAGGTAGGATATTTAACGAGTATTTTACAAAATATTAAGAAAAATTAACAAACTTATTTATCGGTGAGTTAATTCAGTTATATAATAAAAAAATTGTATCGAGTAAATTGCTAAAACAAAAATCTTAATTGTGGATGAATATGTATGGTTGTTCTTTTTTAATTAGGAAAAAGAGTTCATAAAAATTTCCTTGTAAATTATAAGGATGATTAAGGCAAGATTTGAACGAGATCGGGGAAATCTTGGAGGAAAATTTTAAAACTTTATCTATTTCTCATCAGGATTCTCTTGTTGTTTTTGTTTTCTAAACCAGAAGCTAAATTTAGTCCTGACTTTCGTATTTTAAAATAGAAAATCTAAACGATAAAAATATATTTTATATATTTAGATTGAATGTTTAATTATATAGCTGACAATTCTGAAGCAAAATTATTATTATTATTATTATTGAATGCAATACATTTATCGTCATTAATTAGTTGTTCCTGTATAATAAAATACAACCCACATTTAACCTGGAATTGATTATATTGATGTTATGTGCTTTGATTTCTTTTTAACATTTGTGATAATTTAACAATTAGAATTATTTTTTGATTGATCAAAATTTAATTTGGTTTACAAAAACTACAATTTTCTGATTTTCTATGAATGATAAATTTTGTTTTTTTTTTTCAAATTATTATTATTATTAATATGGTTTTGTGTTTATGGCAATTAATTATTGTAATTAGGAAAACTTCATCGAAAACAAATTATCATTTTCTATTTAAAATAATCGAATGTTATTATTTGTAACTATTAATTGGGCAACTGTTTAATATTCTCCGATATTGAAATTTTAATTCGTTATTCGAAAATTAAATAGATTTGATAATTTAAAATGAACCAATGTAAGATTTAATTGATTTTATGTTGATTCACTGTTGTTTTCGAATCCTTCATAAAACTTATTATTATCTTTTGAAAACTGATTGTTAATTTATTAAATCTTTATTATTGTTTTCCAACAATTGCCACACTACAACTCAATTAGTGGATTCTAATTTTAATGGATTTAAAATAATAATGTTAATAATATTAAATAGATATCATGGAATTTAACGCTAATAAGGAATCAAGAAAGATCAATCGTTGAGTTAATATGGCAATTAGTATCAATCGAATTCTGTGTATATTGCAGTTGAAAGGCTTAAGTTAAGTAATAAGTTTGGGATTTTCTTAAGCATTTTGTACAAACTCTATCAGACACTCGAAAATACTTGTTTACACAAAAAGCTATACACATAGGTATGTGTAGTTGTCAAGTATAATACTTGAAACGTTATGGGACCCTCACCTAGATATCTCGAATAGAATTACACTGTGTCACCCAACTCATTTTATAATGGAATGTGATGTTGATGTTGATGCAAGTGGGCCAATTTAAATTTGATTTACGATATTAGATATCTGATAGATATAGATTTTCAATGGATTTAAAATTAAAATTTCTAACTGATATTATAAAATCAGATGTTAAATAAAGTGTTTTAACATGTAAAGCACATTATGTACAACTTCACAATCTCATTTTAGATGACTTTTTCTTCGTTTTGTTGTTTTTTTATTATACGAAAGTAAATTATTACTAACTCCAAAAGCCTTAGCTCTTTATATATACTTTTTTCGTTTCGTTTTATTCTAATGAAAATAACAGACTTCAACCATTTCCTATTCCAACTGCGACAAATTTCTATAGAACGTTCATTTATTATTACAACACAAGAATATACATATTATTGAAGATTCTCTAATGAAATATTAATGGTAGTTTCAAACACCTTTAAA
Source organism: Zonitis immaculata (assembly GCA_037414775.1). Taxonomy (NCBI): domain Eukaryota; kingdom Metazoa; phylum Arthropoda; class Insecta; order Coleoptera; family Meloidae; genus Zonitis; species Zonitis immaculata. The sequence continues at coordinate 50,667 of JAZBGX010000039.1, forward strand.
GCGACCGGCTATTAACTGTAAGAGGTTTATAGATAGATTAATCATCGGTTTTCTGTACTTGAATGTTATTGTTGTGGAAGTGTATTCGGAAAAGTTTTAATCTTTATTGTTATGCTTTTTTTGTCTTATAAAAAAAATCTATCGTGAATTGTTGAAATTTGCCATTTAATCGTTTGAATTGTGACCTAAACATTACAGAAATTCCGTCATTCTATTGAAGTTTTCACTGGAATTGTGGAATTCCATTGGAATGTTAATAATATTCCAATTCGTACAAAAAAAAAGATGACAAAAGTTTCGTGGTTTTGCTAAGAAAAAATATATAAATAGATAAACGGCTATAGTATGTCGGAAATTAATTCTTTTTTACGACTCAACATTGACCAAAAACAATATTTTTATCCTCACATACCATCGAATGCAACAAATACTGTTGAACTTCTCTATACGTCTAGCCTGACTGTATGCTTGTGAGAGCGATATCGTCGTAATTCTGCCCGAGGCATTAGCAACTCAATATTTGTAAATTTATTAATTTTAATTAAATAATTGCCATTTTGTCGCTTAGTTGATCAATTAAAATAAAATTCTATCTATATAATATTTTGGTCTAGTTAACGTATAAATTTATTCGTCTTGATTGTTTTGATATTTTAGTTTTATGCAATTTACTCAACAACATTGTTCTAATCAACTATTCAAATTTATAAATTCAAGCTGCATATAAATATTAACTAGGTACTATAAAATCGTATTTTATTCACGAGCAAATATTATGATGTTAGTATTGAAATAACATGGATTTTATGTTTGTCAATTATTACATAGAAATAAAATAAATTGAGTGGTTGGTTAGATTTTTTCCGTAATGTTGATTTTGCTTTATACCAGAAAAAAAAACCAAAATAAAAATTAAAATAAATTGCATACAGTTCTGTAACGAGGATATAAAACGCCCGTGGTAAGTGTCTAACTTGCATCTCACCGTAACCCAATTCAAGAGAAATCGAATATTTCAATGTAACAGAACGCTTATGTTACAATCTCGTACTATCAAACAAGCGACCGGTACATTTCAACCATAATAATGGTACTTTTTTGTATCTAATTAGATTATGACGAATTGGTCAGGAGACGTAAAACGAACAGGACGATTGGTGATGATCAAAGAATGACCGATAGAACTGCGGAAAATTTGTATTGAGATCTCTAATCTTATATGTACACCCATGGAGAATTGATAATGAGAAGGAAAATTTTGACTATAGTTGCGAAGTAACATTAAACACTTCTCTCGTCTACCGTAGTATCACTGTGTCAAAAAATTTCCAATACTATACATTGCCATTGTACTATTTACACTTAAATGGAATGTGCCGCTCGCTTGACTTATACTACTATGTAGTAACGTCAAAGTGTCTTTCTGATTGATAATTTATGAAGATTACAATAGAAATCAAGAGCGACTCTCAACCAGTTAGTATTAATTATTTTGGCCCCCCAAATATAGCAATGCACCCGTGATGGGTGCTTCTTTCGCCAAACTCTATCATTACAGCACTGCGATAGTGCTTGTTTTTATTTGAAAGTTTCAAAACATATATAGAACAAAAAATAAGCGTATAGACAACCAATTAGAAATTGTTATCGATTTTCATTTACGCTAGCTTAAATTAAATTAGATAATTAACTTGAATGGGTGCACAATGTTTACTAGAAACTTTGTTATTATATCCTAGTTGTCATCGAAAATTTTATCTTATATATGAATCCATATAGTCGATGATTTATTCGAGTAATTGCTATATATTGGAAGAAAATGAACTTAAGCTAGCACTGATTGGATTAGATTTAAGTAGATCATATGAATTTAGATTGAATCGGCAGAGAAATATTAGAAGTTATATTTTCTTTATTTGTTTCTATATTCCTAAATACATCGATATTGTTATATATTTCCAAAGTTTTGTACTAAGTATGATCGATTAATAAGAATTATTACAGATCGTATCGCTATCGAATCAAGATTTTACTTTTAAATTGTTGTAATGCCACTCTGTATAATTGCTATTAGATACTTAAGTATTTGTTCAGTTTATAATTTTTGTTTCTAAAAAATTAAAGTCAATGTTTTTTCCAACATATAACCTTTCTAATTTAGCTCATCCTTTATATTTACATTTACATGGCTTGTTTGTTGTGGTCTAACAGGCTATAAATTTCTGATCGCACACCCTTTATTGTCGATTTTGTTTGTTCACTTCAATTTTCTCTTATCGTCTTATTGTTGTTTGTAATAATTATTATTTTATAATACAGATTGTAGGATTCCAATAAATTATAATAACAATAATATAAATATTATTAACATTATTATTGATCGATGTATAATTCGGTACTTGCAATTAGTTTGATAATACTGCGGTATATTTGTTTAATTATAGAAATACATACAACTATTAGCAAATATCCTATGTTGTAAATGCAATTGGTTTGATTGTCAAGATTGGATTAAGTCAGTCCAATAGGATTTATAATATTTATTAGTAATACGATTCGATATATTATTGGCTTAACGCATGCTATAAACTTAACAATTCGATTTTAATCATCAATAATAATAATTGTCTTTGTTTGCAGGTGATTTTTTTATAAAATTGATGATACGACATTGTTTATGGCAGGTGAATCAGCGAATAAGGCTTGTTGTTTAAATTAATTTAATATATTGGAATAATGACAACATCATTGACTAGTATTGGAATTCTTTGGGCTACACTTTCTTTAATTGCAGCATTACTTTGTTGTACTGGCTTCTATCTACCTTATTGGATTCAGGTGAGTCAAGTCGTATTTGTTTTACTATACAATAATAATCGATTGGTACAATAAAGAATATTTATTGGTTATTGGATAATTCAAATGTTGCTGTTTCCAATATAATTGATTTATTAGTTGGAATTATAGAGCAATAGAATAAAATTTACAATTGCTATTTTTAAAATAAATTTTATTTATTTCTTCTAACAATAAGACAGAATCTTGGCTTGTTTTCTGTGTATGTACCTATATATATATATGTTAACTTTCTCTAGGGAATTGTTCTATTTCTATAGTGGGATATAGGGTAACAATTCAACTTCAGTTGACCAAAAACCGAAACTTGAAAACAACAAATATTATTATAAAACTAATATTGAAGAAGAGTATTTGCCATACTATATCCTATTTAAACAAGGTAATAGGACAGAGAGAAAAATTCAATTTGAATTTAATTTTAGATTTTAATTGAGATGAAAGTACTAACTTTAATTTACAGCAAAATAAAGAAATTGAATGTGAATGTGGGATACAAAAAAAACAACAACCGAAATAAATAGAAATAATATTTCAAAAAAATAATACAATAACACTTTAATAGCGCCTTTTGTACGTAGATGTCTGGTAATATGAATAACTCCATTGTTGCAAATTTTTCGCTCCTATATTATTATATTTTATAATCTTACAGTTTTTTTCTGTATTATAAATCGGTGTATAGTTTATTTAAACCAAAACAACAATAACAAACTGGAATTTAAAATTATAGTAGATGTAGTTAATTAATAAGAAAGAAATTCCCCAATTCCCAAATTGAAATTCAATTAATAGATACTAAGACCGAATTCTTGATGATAAATTTCGATAATAAATTGATAAAAGCTCTTTCATTTAATCGATTATTAATTTATTAGAATGTCGATATATATATATTTTTTTGTTTGCTAATATTAATTTTATCGTTCATTGCATTTCAGGCACGACCGGTATTTTCATTTTGTCAAACATATTCTGCACTACCAATACAGACTGGAATTATTATCAATAATAAAATCTCGAACATGAATTACGTCAGGCTTTAAATTGTTTAAATCAACTAAGATCATTGATTAAGAAAAAAAAAAAACTTAATAGGATTTTTTCCTGTCAGCAAATATTTAGTATGCAATTAATCTGAGATCAGTTTAATATCTAGGATTTGATTATGTTTAATCCAATTTAAGATTAGTCACCGTATATAGCTTCAGGGGTTTCCTCAGAAACGAATAAATCAAGTATTGCAATTGAGCTTTACGTTGGGTATACTCATAGATTTGATAAACATTTAAATCGTTTAATTGTTTTATATTTATTCGATTACTAATGAAAACGCAAACGTTGATCTCGTCTACAGCCACCCTAAGAGAGGATTATAACTAAAGATTAATTCATCATTGCCTTTAGTTATTTGGAAATTAGTTGGATTTATAATTTTACACAAAACTAATTAGACTAATCAATTAATTTCAATTAATTCGTTATTATGAAACAGTTGCAATAGATTTTTGGGTTGAATGGTGAATTTGAATATTTAATTGTGTTCTATGAGCATGCTTTGTAGAACGACTAACTAAATTGGGAGTTCGTTCAAATTATGTACAAAAAAAAAGCATTAAATTGAATACCTACCACTATGTTTCCTATTTCGAAAAAATCAAATTATGTTCGTATGGTTGATTCGATTATTGACAAGTGGTAAGTTGTTTTCGATTTATTTTAAATCCCTATCACTACCTAGTTGGATTATAACGCTTTTCCCGTACATCTTTACTTAGATCCAATTAAGTTTGATGTTGTGACGGACTTCTGTTTAAAAGAAATCTGACGGTATTTAGTTCTCGATTAATTGTACGTCTTAGTCTGTATTAAGGTTGATCCGTCTAATTACTCCACAAGTGTGATGAGCTATGTTGAAAAAAATAACAACTATAACGGTTTTTTACTGGTATAATCCCAAAAATAAACAAACATTCTACACGGCATCAATGATAAATGTCCTTTATTGTTTTTGTTATCTCGAATTAAGGCTTTTTTTATTTAGAAATTCTAGTTCAAACGAACCGAAGCAAATCAAACAACATTCGATTAAATCGAATATTTAGGAGAAACTTTACTCTTCACTAGAGTCGTTGAATCGTAATTGCTTATAATATTACCATTTTACCTACTATAAAATATGAAAATTATTCGGATTATGGATTATTATAATATAAGATGGAGAAACGTTATGGTTGACTAAGCATATCTCGAAATAACGGATATAAACTTAGAAGGGATAAAATGTAGGAATTGTTATTCATTGTTTATTGCTAATTTATTTAAAAGACGAGCGTTTCGAGTATTCCTACGTTATGTTTGTTCACTGTAAGTGGAGACACACTATTATACGTGAATACGAATCATTTATGTTGTTCAATATCGAGAGAAATATGTTGAAAATGGATGATTGTTGTAGTAAAAGTTGAAGAATTATATGAATTTAGTTTTTATATAAACGATAATAATAAAGTTAGTTATATGTATTTGTTTTCTGTTGGCGACAATGTGTTGAAATTTATACGATATAATGGAATTGTGTTATTTTTCATAACCATAACTGTATATTTTGTAACGTTTGTTTTCCCATTCCAAAGTGTCCAATTCATTTTCTTTCCGTAAATTTCTCGCATAGTAGGAGATCAGAATTATTTTTTTCTAAGCACAAACGAACGCTTCTTGGATTGTTTACTATAAAAATATGAAACAACTCGAACATAGCCTGAGAAAAACTTTTTACTTGCTATAATTCATAATCGCATTACTATATAGTAAGCTAATTGATCAAAGCTACTTAGATAATGTCGAGTTATTTTAGGAGGATTTTAATCTTTTAAAATATAAATTGAGGAGTTAGTGAATATGGTCTAAATAACGTAATTTAATGTAGTCGAATAATAAACAAACTGCTTATTAGATAATCACGGTTAGTTTATTAGCCTAATATGTGTAATGTCGGTTGAAAATCAATAGTTCCAATCAACTCGAACTATAAATATAACCTGTAATTTTGCCATATAAATATCTATTTGATATTCAATTATCTATTGAGTTAAAGAAATCCTGTAGTGTAGCAGTTTTTCATCTCAAACTTCAGCCTGTATATATATTTCACCCCCTCGATGGTATACCATATAGGTATAAATCGAATTTTTCCCATTAACCTTTTCTTTTATACGGTTGTCATCATATGGGGTAGATTTTCAGGATTTCTCATTTTCTCTCAACAATGAAACTTTATCGTAATAATTATGATAATAAAAACAAAAGACTACCTCAAATATTAATGTAGGTATATATTTTGGGGTTGTTATTTTATAAATATACATTCCCTTAATTAATAAATATATAGGGACTGCAATAATCTATTATGAAGATTATTTTACATATTTGGCGGAAATTGCTATATCGACAAGAACGGCTTTATAGTCGGGATTATTTTTCAATAATTGTTATATTTTGGAACAATTCTAAACTTCTCAATTATCAAATTTTGAATTTAAATCGATTCCAAACGATAGTTGGTCGGCGATTGAAGTTGTTCGACGATCATTTAGGATTTTTTTTCGTCCGTATTTTTTATTCAATGTAAATATTGGGTTTCTATTTGGAATGACAATATTATTCGACTTATATTTGTCTAGTTTTTCAGTTAGAAAGTGAAGATCGGGTAGTATGGAGAGGAGGCTTTGATAATAAAATCGATTTTTTTTTCTAATTTCGCATTATAATGGCCATTTAAAAGAAAAATATATAATGAAATATTGACCAAGTATATCAAATGTTTAACAAATCAACAAATACTCGAGGCGATATGTATATTTGGAACAAATCAAAATTATAGTATCGATGATATTTCGCGTAACAACTGTTTTTATTATTTATTTTAGTTTGATGTTGCTAGACATGATACCAGACAATATACAAAACACTCAAAATATAGACTTTTATTTCATATAAAACTTATAAATCCACTGCACACATAACTCATGGGTATCAGAAGATTAATGAAGTGACATATAAATGTTGAAGTTTTTTTTCTATAAATTACAGTAAACGAAATAATCTGTTTTTAACATGAACATGAACATTATTTTCTACAAGCAACAAACTAAAAATAAATTCATTAAAATGATAAAATCTGTTGTGGTTTCTTGTTTAATTAAAAACAAAATTATTTAATTATTATTGTTAAGGCATCACAGATTTACTATAATTATCTTACTATATAAACATCTACATATATGTAGACTATCAATTGAATAAGGGTTGATTTGGAATTCAATGTTGCTAGCAGGATATGGACAATGTGATCGGATTGGTAATATTATCGCAAATCACCCAATAAATAATTGACATGTTCTCAAAATAATTTGTTATTTCTATTCGTATGATTATCCTTAAATTTTTGACCACAGACATGCAGGAAATATCCTCCAATTCTATATGAAAATTGTTGTAAACGTAAATTAATTTTCATGTGCTCGAACTGGCACATTTCCAAATTTACATCACTAGAATTTACAGTTAAAAAATCTGCCCATTATCAATCCCCTAAAGATAGTTATTTAATTAATTTAAAAATAAATTGAATTTCCCTAAATTGATAATAACTTATCAATGGTCATTGTTGTTTGGTGAATCTTTATGTGAACGCATCCATTTTATGGTGGACTGGTTGAAAAACGAATCGATAAAAATAAATAAATAAATAGAGTGTGCACAAAACCTTCGTATTAATTTTAATGTCAATGTTGTGGAACGTAATTAAAACGCCAATTAAATTCCATGGGTTTTTTTTTATTTCACCAGAACTTTGATAATAAAGTTAAATTATTCGCCAATGAATACACATATTTGCCGACCGACAACTTACAGGGGCGTCCTGCTCTTTTTTTTTGTATTTCGTTATCGTTATAATTATTATCTATGGAAATTTATAGTTTCTGATTTTTTACGTTGAAATATAATAGAAAAAACTCTAAATTTTGAATTATTTCTTTTCCCCGAGACTTTTTACCGTAGTAAATCTCCCTTCTAGACAGATTAGTGGGTCTTTGATAATATGAAGTAGAGGTAAAAATAAAAATGCTCTATCGGTATCCTATTATTGCTTCCGACAGATTGTTGATAACGGATCTAAAACGTTTTTCATCATTTTCTTCCTTATGAAAAATTTAATAATAGTCCGAACATATTTCCACACTTAAAGTTAGCTCTATATAGGAAATTTAGTGATGGGAAATTCAACAAAACAGACGTGAGAAAACCGAATATATGTCTAAATTGACGTGGATTTTCATCGGAAATTCGACGTTTCTGAATGATTCTTTATTTAGAAAATAAGAAAATCCAAAAAATATATATATAATTATATATAAATTTATAAAACTAGTATTTTTATGTATTTTAAATATAAATTACGCTAAAGAGATTTTTCCATCGTAATAATACCTCGAAGGCATCATGTGGTTTGTGTGCAAAATAATTGGAGCGAAATTATGCTTCAAATCAGCATTATGCTTTGGGCATAACTTTCTTGTTTATTTTTGAAAATAAAGCGAACATTGTAAAGTGGCAGTTTTGAGTTGAATTTCAATTAGAATAAATGATCCTTAAAACGTTTTACGTGTAAACACGTAAAAGAAAATGCTAAATATAATTGTTTTCTATATTTGTATATTTTTTAATGTTCATACGAATAATTCTAAACAAATTTCAATAATTAAAATTCAACGGAATTTATTATTTATTGTATTTTATCTGAATATATGGATGTAGTTGACGATGGGAATATAGCATCTATTTATCGAGATATTCTAGAAGAAATTGCTGTCATGTTCATATCCAGCAATTTGTACAAAAATTTTATTCCACCAAATTTCACAACTGTCATTTTTGATCATAAATGTTATAACTAAGTTATCATAAATCATAAAGCGTTTCGAAAATAAATAGGATCGTAATTTTTTTCTTTGTTAAATTGCGGTAAAGTTGAGTAATTATGATTGAAAATATGTTTTATCCATTTCTAAAATGGATTCAATTACAATTGTTTATCAATTAATAACAAATTAAGGAAGAATCATTCCAAACTAATTACAAACTTCGTAGATCGACTTTGACAAGGCCTACCGACGACAGTCGCCAGTGAAGCTTTACGGCGTTGTTTAGAAAATAAACCGTACCAAGAGAATAACATCTCAACGCTTTTGGCCGTCGAATTGTTTAGTCTCAATGAATACCTACGATCTAACTGAGTCCGACAATGCTCGGCAGTCTATCAGTTTATCGCTTCATTTTCGTCCGCATAAAGAGTCGAAACCTGGATTCTCTACAGAATATTACACGTAAAGCCATATGGATTCATGAAGAAGATGAGCCACAACTTACACCTAAATTAGAACGTTCTGGTTCGGGTATTCTGCTCAGCTGCTGGTAGGATTGTTTTATCACAAGATGTTCATGGAGGATTAGAAGATTACAGCTAATATTTACAGTCAACGACTTTTGAATTTAGCTGAAACTACGTGTAAAAAGCGTCCAAGAAAAACTTTACGGCAAAAATAACGCTTTATAGCAGTTAGTTTGGGTAACACTCACCATATTCCCCAGATCTTACTCCAAGTGATACTGGTAGAACGTTGCGACTGAAGGTTCGAGATAATTGTGGCGATTAGATTGCAGATTATATATAATTTTAATAAAAAATATAGGTAATCCAAAAATGTTATTTGTAGTGTCGAAAAATTTATCGAGCAGCCCTATATTTAATTCTGTTGCTTTATTTTTTACATTTCCATACTTTCCATAATATCATTTATTGCTTAGCCACTAGAGTAATATAACAATTTATATAAATCAGTAATAATAATGCTATTGGGAAATTGGCTTGTTTTAGTTTAGTTTCAAATTCATAAATTAGTTTCTATTCAAATAAAATTGTATTTATTAAACATTAAGAAAAAAATTATAGTTACCTTGGAGATTGTAAATACTATATAATGACTTCAAAATCATTTTATTACCACTTGTGTACGACCCCTAATTAATTTAATTTATGTGATCGACGATTCTATGTTAACGATAAGATGAAGTCGGACACGTATTCATTTTGCTGTCGGTTATTTGTTCCTGCGGTATTTGTTAACGTTTAGAAGTTACCCATTGCTATTTAACTATCAGGCTCTTTGTAGACAGTCTAGGTTCTGATGTATAATGCAAGACTTTGCTATGTGACCAGCCACACATTACACATTCAGTTCCCATTAACTATACGACCACTTTCCATATGACTGCCAATTCCAACTGTCGTCGGCACGTATTCAAAACTCCTATATACATATAGTTTCTTACTACAACTCATTACTATATAGGGTCGATACTACATTGAACCTTATTCATGTTATTTTTATTGGTGTTGTTGATTGAAATGCCATCGACATTGTTTTTTGAATATAAAAACTATGTTTGGTGAATTCTAAATCTTATTTTTGTACAATTTCATAGATCGCGTATCAATTTTTGTTGTTGTTGTTGATTTTTGCACCATCACTAGTAAAGCTGTGGTTGATATTCCGAATGTGAATCGTACTTTGTTTAAAACAAAATTTTCATGTCTATGTATAAGCCTACCTGTCAAAAGTTATTTGAAGTATTATAACATCCATCTAATACCTTCAGTCAGTTAATTTTACATTTCTGTGCGATCTATCCAATTTCTCTCTAGTGATTAAAATAAACGTCATATAAATAATTAATTTCTTAGTTTTGAACAACTATTAGATTTAACTCATTATTATTATCATCCATTTTAAGAAAATTTGAGTAACATTTTTTAGTATAATCTACTTTTGAAACCGAATCAAAGCAAGCTTAATATGATAGAATAGAACACGTCTCTATAAATTGGATGTTAATTATTTATTACTAATTTGACTCGTTCAACCGTTAAATCCAGAATTTACATAAATATGAGCTGAGAAATTTCAATTCATATACGAGAAATCATAGAAAATCTCAAGTTGTACATAATTATTTTTATAGATAATTCTAAATGAAATGAAGAGCATTTAGAAGAAAAAATCAAGCCCTATTCAAAAATCTAAAGCTATAAAAATTATTTAAGGGACGAATGAGAATTGTAAGCAAACAACCAAATTTGGTAATACCCAATGCAATTTTCCGGCCTTTCATAATATCACTATTATTATCACTCAATTCTTTATCAAATGAGAAAAAAGTCACCAAATTTTGCTCAAATCTAAGCTTGTTTATCTGTGATAATAAATTTGAAATTAATGTTATTTGTTTATTGTGTATTTTTGGCGGATGCGCCGGGCGAACACATTTATCAAAATAATTCTTGTATATTTGTAAAAATTCCAATAGTATTTAAATTTAAATTATCAAATTATTGATATTTCAAAATAAATATTGCGAAATCAATCGTTATGAATGTAATCAATTTTACTTGATGTTATAATTATTTTTCCATTTGATATAGCGATGGAAATTTTGAAATAATGTGCAATAACGATGAATTGCGAGTATTTTCGTAGGACTAACGTGAATTGCCTTTTCTTATAATGGTATTATAAAAAGGCGTATGAATGACAGTATGGATTAGTGGTGTTAATAGTAGGAAAGCTATCTATGATCAAAGGCGAGTCAACTATAAATTCCTATATTATTCTATTTTATATGGCTCATAAATGGTATTATAGCAATTCTATTTTATTATTTGAGACTATAATCAAAACTACAAAATCGAATTTGATTGTCTGGTAAGCTGTATTTATGGTTATTGAAATATTGGAAGATTTAGATCAATTAAATTATTGTATATTAAAAAAAAAAAGATTGCTTTATAGTGTCGAAGATTTAGTATTTGCAAGATCAATTTTTTTTTGGTAGGCTTATGAAAGTTGTTCAATAGTTGTATGAACTACTGTTGGGAAAATGTTATTTCTCATCGTCTATCGTTGCCAAATCATAAAGCACGGCTAGATTTCGATTTCACTCTAAAAAGCTTTTGATAAGTTCTATCTATCCTACTTCACAGCTAACAATTCTTTATTTGAATTGGAATTGGTCTGTCAACCAATCTCTCTATATATCCTGCATCAGTTGAATTCCACAGTTTCGATTTTCTGTATTTATAGCGGGTGATTTACTAAATCGTTTCATTTTAGATTTCGGCCTCGTTCATTGCATCAATTTACTGATCAATTGATTAAATTACGTTCCGTTGAAAACTTTATTTATTTATTTTTTTTTTGTTCTAAATTCTAACGAGACTTGTTCACATCCATACTTATGCATTGTTTCTATCCATTTTTATCCTATACAGATTGAACAACCGTTATTTGAATATTCTTTGGGGTGAAGCAAATTTTAATGTTTCGTCTACATGCGATATCAATTGAAATAGATGCTTTAATTGATTGATCACAAACTGAAATTTTCGAAAAATTAACTCGAAATATATCGACATTTTCATAAAGCAAAACGACATCCTGATTTGATAAACTTTCGTGATTCCTCCGCGACGTAGATATAAGCGTTAGTTATTACTCACAAAATATAATTCTATGAGTTATTAAATGACATCTAAATAATTTATTCCAGTACATTTGAAGGGGATTATAAATGATTATGAAACAAAAAATTCTTTTTAATTACAAAGACGAAAATTACAACCTTTATTGTTAACATTTTGTTGATAAATTTACGCAATAACCCGTATTCAAATTTATTCAAAGTATTTGATGAGCACTATTTAAGAGTAACGACTATTTACTACTAGAAGGTTAAAGTTTAAGAATTAATTAACTAACAAATTAGATATTTTATAGTTGTTCGCGAATGTTATTAGAATATA